>SZWC01003965.1:14690-46786 GCA_023375785.1 Penium margaritaceum | reverse complement strand
GTCTCGTGGTGGATCCCGCGGGAGGCGAGGAAAGTCGTGGCCTCACCCATGTACTCACCACCGCGATCGGAGCGAAAGCGGTGAAGGGAGCGGCCACACGCGCGCTCTGCGAGGACAAGCCAGTCCTGGATGGCCCGGGCGACATCGCTCTTCTGCCTAAGACAGAAGACCCAGCGATAGCGAGAGTAGTCGTCCGTGAGGGTGAGGACATAGCGGCCATGCTCACCGACCGACTCGGTGGGGAGAGGGCCCATGACATCCGAGTGGACAAGGTCGAGAGGGGCGGATGCACGGGAGGCAGACAAGGGGTACGTGGACCGGTGCATCTTCCCCTGAGCGCTGTCAATGCACTTTGTGGGGCACGGGAGAGGGAAAGTCTCCGGGTCAAGGCTCGATGCAGGCTGGGTGCGAAGCATGCTGTCCACAGCGGCAGAGTGGACGTGCCAGAGGCGGCGATGCAAGAGGCGGGTGTGCTGAGGAGAAAGTGTGCTGGTGACGAGCACATGGCCTGTGGCGGCCGACGAGGAGGAGACGGGAGAAGAAGAGGAGAGACGAGGAACATGCCAGAGGTTGCCACGGGCGGTGGCGTGCAGGACGACAAGACCAGACGGATGCAACGACATATTGCCAACACCACGCGAGTGCACAACATCCATGCTCATGCGGTCAAGGGCAGTCACGGACAGGAGGCTGAGCTCGAGACCAGGGACGAAGAGGACATCGGTCAGAAAGACATCACCGGCAGGACCACGAAAACGAATGACGCCAACACCACGGACAGGTAACACCTGTCCGGAGCCCGTCCGGACACCGGAGACATCGCCGACGGGACCGAGCATACTGAAGGCCTCACGAGAGGCCATCATGTGATGCGTGGCCCCGGAGTTGATGATCCAGGTCTCAGCAGGGTCCTGGACCGGGGTCGCTAGATCGCCAACGGTCACATGGCAGTAGGCGAGGGACGCAGACGCGGTGGACGGAGGCGCGAAACGGGACTGCCAATCGTTAAGCCAAGCAACATCATCAAGGAGAGGGGCGGACGAGACCACGGGCGACGACGAGACAGACGAGGAAACGGGACACGACCGTAGCTCAGTCTCAGTCATGCAGGGCTGGGCAGGAGAGCAGGAGGTGATGCAACTCGCACTTCCCTGGGGAGGAGGGCGAGGCAGGCGGAGCTGGAGAGCGATGAACTGCTCCAGCAGATGCTCACGGGAGGAGGGCCCAGGAGTGTAGACGGAGTGCGGAGTGACGGGGCCGGAGCCCGGGTAGTAGGAGGGCTGCGCCGGTGAAGGGAGCGGGGGTGCCGACAGCTGCGGGTAGTACTGCTGCGGCGCGAGTGTCTGCGGGACAGGCGGAGCTGCCGGAGTGGCAGAGCTGCTGGACGAGGTCAAAGTGGTCGGGCCAGCAACGGCGACGACGGTAGAGGAGAGGCGGCGCTCCCGCTGGCGCCGCATGGTAGCGATGACGCGCGCCTCGTCCGTCGGGAGAGGGCACGTGTACCACTCGTGCCCGGGCTGACCACAGTTGTGGCAGATCGAGCCACCACCGCTGGACCCGGTCGACGACTGCTGCTGCTGCTGCTGCGGCTGACCCTTGCCTTTCTTGTTCCGGTTCTTCTTCTTCTTCCCCGACGACGATGAGGCTGCTGCGGCGGGGGAGGCGACGGCCACGGAGGCAACGGCAGGGGAGGCGACAGCAGGGGAGGTGACGGTAGGGGATGCAAGCGCCTTCGTACGATGGAGCTGGGACTCCTGGCGAGCTTCCTCAATGCGGAGGAAGAGCTCGTATGCCCAGGGCATGAGGGTGCCCTGGGTCGCCATGGTGGAGAGGACGTCCTGGGGGTAGTGTACAAAGATGTCTGCGTAGTCGCTAGTGGCGCCGCGCTTGATGGTGAGGAGCGCGGACAGAGGGGGCGGAGCAGATGTGCCGAGACGACGGAGGATGTCCTCTGCCCGCTGCCAGTAGGGAGTGACCGTCTCGGTCTCCCCCATGTGCAGGGAGTTGAACTCCCGGAGCAGACGGCTGATCTCAGCGTCGCTGGACAAGTGATGGGGCCTGGCGAGGACGTGCCAGGCGGCTGCAGGGTCTGGGATGTCGCCAGCCGTGATGTCGCCGAGGAAAGGCTCTAAGGCCAGGCGGGAAGCTAGAGGGGCGACTGGGACAAGGGCACGGACTGCACGACCAGCGTCATACAACTGGTCGGCCTGGGTGGAGTCGTAAGGGAGGGTGTAGTATGCCCACAGGCCCTCACCCTGCGCCCAGATCCGGAAGCTGAGCTCCCAGCTCCGGAACCTCTCGCCGGCCTGAAGCGGCGGCGGCGGCGTCTCAAAGTCCTTCTGCCTACGGCCGGCACCCGGAGTGGGGCCAAGGACGGAAGTGACTGTCTGCCGCTGGCGTTGAGTCTACTGCTGTGCCAGGTAGTACGTGGCAGCAGACACAGCTAGGCTGGCGTGCCCTGGAGGGACGAACGACGGTAGACCACTGGTGGCAGTCCGGGCGGCTACGGGCTGCAGCGCTGCAAGCTGCTGCGTCAAGGCGGCGAGCTGTTGCTGAAGAGCAGCGAGGGGGTCAGGATTGCCGCCGACGACACCAGTGGGCTACAGCTGCTGTGGCTGCTGCTGCTGCTGCTGCTGCTGCTGTTGCTGCTGCTGCTGTTGCTGCTGCGGCGGCGGCGGCTGCTGCTGCTGCTGCTGCTGCTTCTGCAGCAGCAGCTGCTGCTGCTGCTGCTGCTACTGCTGCTGCTGCTGCTGCTGCTACTGCTGCTGCTGCTGCTGCTGCTGCTGCAGGCGCTGCAAGAAAGGAGGGGTAGGGGTCCCCCCAACAGAGGAGGACCCCTCCCCACTTGGGCTACCTTCCATGGTGTGGTGTCCCGTGTTTTGTTTTTTTTTTGTTTTGCTTTGTCTTTGCTGATAACAGCAGGGGTGGTGGGAGTTCTACCCACCCCTTGGGTTTTCCCCCTTCCCTTTCTCCCCCCCTTTTTTTTTCTTCTTTGTTGATGACGTCAGCAGTGACATCAGCAGTGACGTCAGCAGTGACGTCAGGAGGGGGATGCTGACGTCAACAGTGGGGGTCGTTGGGGCCGCCGTTGTTGCTGTTGATGGTGCTGCTGCAGGCGCTGCAGCTGCTGCTGTTGCCGCTACTGCTGTTGCTGCTACTACTGCTGCGGCTGTTTATGCTGCTGTCGCTGCGGCTGCGGCTGCTGCTGGTGCTGATGCAGGTGCTGCTGCAACTGCTGTTGCGGCTGCTGCAGCTGCTGCTGCTGCTGCTGCTGCTGTGGCTGTAGCTGCTGTTGCAGCTGTTGCGGCTGCGGCTGCTGCTGCGGCTGCAGTTGCTGTGGCTGCAGTTGCAGCTGCAGCAGCGGCTGCTGCGAGCTACTGCGGCTGCTGAGGCTGCTGCTGCTTGCTGCTGCTGCTGCACACTGCTGCAGCTGCTGCGGGCTGCAGCTACTGCTTGCTGCTGCTGTGGGCTGCTGCTGCGGGCTGCGGGATGGGGTTATCCTTTTTTTTTCTTTTTCTTTCTTTCTGTCACAACGGGCAGCAGCCCGCTGTCTGCTGCGAGCAGCGGGCTGCTGCTCGCAGGCAGCAGCGAGCTGCTGCTCGCTGCTCGCTTACAGCGAGCTGCGAGCAGCAGCAGCCGCGGCTGGCTGCTACTAGCAGTAGCTCGTTGCTGCGGCTCGCTGCTGCGGCTGCGGGCTGCGGCTGCTGGCTGCGGCTGCTGTAGCCCGCAGCTGCTACAGCAAGCTGGTGCCAGTCACTGCACCTGGGTGACATTGCCGCGTGCGCCGTCGCCCACGGGTGTCGGACGCCGCCTGCCGCTCACCTCCTCGCGTCACGCGTGGTGGTCAGTGCTGCTGAAAAGAAATTTCGGCAGCATTTCCCCTGGCCCAGTGGCCGTGGGAAAAAATCTGACGCCGCCACCAGGAGGGTCAATGCTGCCAGGAAAAATCCGACAGCATTTCCCCTGCACTGGCGCGTATGGGGGTCCGCCGGCGTTACCTGGCACCTGTTCGTCAGTCTTCTGCTGCTGCTGCTACGCTCTGGCTCTGATACCAAAAAGGAAATGCCTAGGCAGCAAGTTGGGGCAGCAGCGTTGTTGATGCAGCGTGCGGGCTTCCACGCTCGTTGCTTAAGTCAGCTGCCCCCTCAGTCAGCTGCTCTAGAGTCTAAGTCTGGAAGCTCTGGGTTTGTTACTCAGAAATGCGCGCGCTAGTGTGAGCGTCAGAAAGCAGCTGAAAACTGTAAGTGACTGATTAGGAATGAAGAATGAACAACAATGGGAGACCCCTCCAAGTTCTAGGCCCCCCCCAGCTCTGTAGAGCTTGTTACTCAGTTCATCAGCCAATCAGAAAANGCTGCCCCCTCAGTCAGCTGCTCTAGAGTCTAAGTCTGGAAGCTCTGGGTTTGTTACTCAGAAATGCGCGCGCTAGTGTGAGCGTCAGAAAGCAGCTGAAAACTGTAAGTGACTGATTAGGAATGAAGAATGAACAACAATGGGAGACCCCTCCAAGTTCTAGGCCCCCCCCAGCTCTGTAGAGCTTGTTACTCAGTTCATCAGCCAATCAGAAAACAACTCAGTTCAGGCGAGCAGGTTTTCTCGGTGAGGCCTACCAGGCAGCCGACAGCCCAAAACCCGGGCGTCGTTCGTTTTGCCTGAAAACTGGACCATACCATAACACCAACGCTGCGAACGCAGCTGTGTAGTCAGAATCTGCTAGAAAAATAGAACCGAGGAGTTATGGCAGCCTAAACCCAGATAGTGCCCACAATGGTTTATGCTGCCAAACAGGGCCATGCAACATGCAACTGGGACCCTAGGCAGTGCATGACAATGCAGACGCGATGGGACGCGCTAGACGCATGCAAGCAGCAACTGCGGTGTCAATGACCGCCGGCAGCACGACCGCCGAGGAGGCCTGCCGATGGAGCTGAGCGCGTCGCCGGAGAGAGGAGGCTCCAGCGAACTGCGAGAAGGCCTCGGCGTGCGTCGGCTCCACTGGACGACACTCCATCAGCGTCGAGTCTTGCCGTCAGTCATCTGCACGCCGATGTACACAAGCCGGGAGGACACAACAGAGCACAATGAGAGATGCGAAAAAACCAACACTCGCTTCATCAGTGCCTGTGTCTTCGCGATAGACTATCGTGTTTCCTCCCAAATGGTGAGATTTCGGGGTTGAACGTGAACCACAATGTTGATGCGGCATTGTAGTCCAGCAGGTATGGCGAGAAGTCTGCCATACACCACCTAAAATGGAGTTTTAGCTATTCCGGTATATACTGCCAAATTGTATGTGGTTTCTGCTAAGAAAATGCATGGAAGCTTCCTAGCGATGTTGCCGCGGACTAGGCGTCAGTGCCTATTCAGACGGTGACGACAGTCACAAGTCGTGCACACAACGGCAAGGGTCTGGCTCCGGGACACAAGGCAAAGTGTCAGAGTGCTTTAATAGCATTTGCAAACAGAAAATGACAAATGGCAGGTCCATGGCATAAGTACCTGCCGCGGCGCACGGTGGGTGTCGCACGCGGCAATGCAAGGTCTGTCCTAAAACCGGCCCAAAACCATTGTTTTGGCCATAACTCAGTGTAGACAAGTCAGAACACTACGCCGTCTAAACCTACAGGTGCAGAATCCCAAGTCGGACGCTTTGACTAGTCACATGCATGCATCCAGCCACAAATGATGGACAAAAAATGCAAAGAAATGCAAACCGGGCCCACGGCCAGTCCACCGATAAAATCCTACAAGCTGCAGAAAAACTAGAGAGGGTCCCGGACAGCATCCAGGACTCTAGGGCGACCGTCGATCAGCTCCGAGCAAGTAGTCCACCATCAGAAGACGCCCCGATGCCACCTGGGTCCGCATCAGGGACCTGCACGAGTATGGACACGGCCAAGTAGTCATCATAGACTGTACTAGTCGACAGGAACGTCACAAATAACAACACTCCCCCATGACCCGATGGTACGCATGTCCATACACGTGCAACACTCAAACGAGTACAACAACGAGTGCAAAACCAATCGTGACACAAACACAGACACACCCTATATTCAACCACTCTCAAGCAAGGGGCGAAGCCCAACGGAAGGAATGGCCACCAGAAACCTCCCGCGCGCAGTTAGCATGCTGCATGTCAGTGTCAACCCATATGACGGAGATCATGCGTCGGTCCACCAGATCACGCACGAAGTAATGCTCAACCGCAATGTGCTTCGTGCGAGCATGATAGACACCAGAGTTGTCCGTTATGGCAAGAGCACTCTGGTTGTCACAACGAAGCACAATGGCGGGCACTGACTAACCCAGCTCATGGAATAGGCACTGCAGCCACACTTCCTCAGGAGCCCTTGCACCTAGAGCAACATACTCAGCCTCCAACGAGCTACGTGCGATGCAGCCCTGCTTCCTACTGCACCAAGACACAATGGTACCACTGAGTAGGAACACGTAACCGGTGTGACTGCGTCCATCTGGGCTCCAGGCCGAGTCGCTGTCGGTGTAGCCGTGAAGAACCACCAAGCACTGCCAGCGAAAGCAGAGTCTGAGGTACGGCGTGGAAACCACGTATTGCACCACTCGCACAACCACTTGGAGGGCATTAGCACGTGGAGCTTGTAAAAACTGTGCTAGGAGGTTGACGGCAAAGCGTTGTCGGGGCGTGTGCTAGTGGCCAGGTACATCAGAGATCCGGTGAGGCGGAGGTACAAGGTCATATCCATTGTCTCCCCCAGCTGTGTGGGATCGTCCACCTCAGGGCATCCTGCCCATCTGGTGTGAGAGGTGTGGAGGCCGTTGGCACTGCGCCAAGGAGGTCACTGAAGCGCTCCTCCACAATGCGTGCTTATCGGGCCTGATGCAACAGAAGCGTCCAACGTCTGCGGTCTCGTACAATCTCCATGCCAAGAGACACTGCTGCAGGACCAAGGTCCTTCATCCTATAGGCAGTCTGGAGGACAGCCTTTGCCTCCTTCACGGCCTCCATGGAGGGAGACACGATAAGGAGGTCGTCCACATAGACTAGGATGGCAGTGAACCGCTCAGGTGCCTGTCAGATGAAAAGAGAGGGATCGGCCTCGCTCTATCCATATCCCGTATGAGTCAGAGTGCCTGTGATCTCCCAGTTCCAACAGCGTGGAGACTGCTTGAGTCTGTACAAGGACTTACGCAAGTGCCAGACCTTGTCACCGTCCTCAAAGCCTGGTGGCTGGGCCACATAAATCTCCTCATCTAGAGAGCCATGGAGGAACGCATTGTTCACATCCATCTGGTGCAGATCTTTGTCATGCTGAGCCACCACACCAAACAGAGCGCGAGCTGAGGTCATGCAGCCAATAGGGACAAAGGTGTCACGATAATCAACGCCTTCGATCTGAGAGTACCCCTTGACGACCAAGCAAGCATTGTTGCGTACCAGTGAGCCATCCGACTTCAACTTCTTACAAAAGACCTACTTCACCTGAATGGCCTTCCTCCCAGGTATAAGTTTGACTAGCTCGTAAACTCCGTGCTCTCGGATGGCACGAAGCTCATCCTCGCAGGCGGCACGCCAAGCGTCGTCATCCTTTGATGAGAGAGCGTCCCTCTGTGTGCCCGGATCAGGCACCAACGAGGGAGAGCTCTAAGTGGCGAGTGCACACGCCCCAAAACTTGGCCTGACGACCACAAGGTCAGCTGCTGCATCACAAGCGGTACGAAACTCACGAGTGACAAGATCGTGCCCTACAGGACACGCTGGATGTACCTCAGTGTGATCTATACGGACACTCACGCCGAGGGCCTCTATGCTTGGATCGCCACTCGCAACGTTCCGAGTGGAGTGTCTGGGTGGAGGACCTGACACTCGCAGAGCTACGGAGCCCAATGGTCAAAGACAACCACCGGGTTCACGCGAGTAGCCTGGGCTTGAAAGGCTGACCGCAGGCTCAGAGATAGGCATGACCACATCCGGTGAGGACTGAGGCACAGGGGCAAGTGATGCAGTGGGAGGAGAGGCTGGTGAACTAATGGGAGACGCAGGATAAGGAGTGAATGTAGGACCGCCCACACAGAAAAGAGTACCGGTGGACAGAGGGACAACATCATGGGTGCTTATGGGGCGCGAGGGCGTAGGAGAGAAGACAGGCTGGATGGGGGAGGTCTCTGGGCCGACAGCGATGATCGCCGGGTCATCAAGAGCCGGAGACCGAGAAGTGGGGGGTGGCTTGAATGGACACATCAGCCGGAGAGGTGCTCGTAGGCTCAGACTCCCTCATCCGTTGAGAATCCTCACACGTAGAAACGTGTGTGACAGACATCGACACAATCAAGGTCAGGTCGTGGTAGGTGAGAGACTAAAAGAAGAGCGCGTCCTGGGACTCAACAATGCGACGACGGGCGGGGTCCCAAAAATGCCAGGCCTTCGACCGCGGGGAGATAACAACGAAGGCACACAAGCGACCCCGCGGGTAGACCTTGGACCCCTACAGATCCTCCGTGTACCACACAGAAGCCACTGAGCTTTAGACACGAGCAAGACGCAGATGGGCACGGTGCCCAAACCAGAGCTCATACCGTGTAATGTGGTCCGGAAGAGGACTGTGCTGGAGGCGGTTCGAGACCTACGTCATGTAGGCGAATCCTTCGAAGGCGAAGGATTTCGGGAGACCGCACTAGGACCGCATAGCATGAACCGCATCCTCCATGGTGCGGTTCCAGCACTCAGAGACACCGTTTTGCTGAGGAGTAGTAGGAGCAGGGACCTTGTAAAAGTCCCGCGCTCAACAAAGAAACTGTCCATTTCACCAAGAAACTTGCCACCGGGATCCGAGCGGAAGGTGTGCAGCGAGTGGCGAGACTGACACTCTGCCATCACTAGCCAGAGACAAACCGCAACAGCGGCATCACTCTTCGAGCGCAAGCTATAGACCCACCGCATCGGGGTGAAGTCATCGGTGAGGGTCAGGACATATCGGCCCCGGCCGGTTAAGGACTCGATAGGGAGAGAACCAAGAAGGTCCGAATGGAACAGCTCAAGGGGAGGAAGGGGTCGAGAACGGGAGTCAGGGTAGGTGCAGCGATGCATCTTACCTTGAGCGCAGAATAGACAATCGGTCTTGCGCAGCCTCTAGAAAGAGGTCACGTCAAGACTGAGAGCAGGCTGTGTCCTAATGAGCTTTGACCTAGTGTCGGAGCCCACATGACACAGACATTGATGCAACAGGCGCTGGTGCTCAGCAGACAGGACACCAGTGACAAACACACAAGCAAGAGGGGAAGGGGAGCAAGGAGAAGAAGAGATGTGAGGAACACGATAAAGAAAATCCACAACAGAGGCACGAAGAACAATAGTGCAAGTATCAAGAGCAGTCACTATCGCGGAGTCGGCAATGTGCTCTACAGAGAGTCCCATCAAAGTGCAGGTACGCACAGAGAGCAAGCTGAGCTCAAGGTCATGCACAAAAAGCACATCGGAGAGATACAAGAGGCCAGACGGACCATCAAAGCACACAACCCCAACACCCTGGACTAGCAAGGACTGACCAGAGCCTGTGCGAACGGAGCGAACAAAAGCCACAGGACCGAGGACAACAAAGTCACTACGACGACATGTCATGTGGTGAGTGGCACCGGGATCGATGATCCAAGTGCCACCCGAATCACGACTGGAGGACGTCGCGGTGCAACGGGCAATGGAACACTCGGCTACAGATGGGCGCTCGGCAACAGAGGAGGGAGAACGACGAAAGGCGCACAGGTGAGACTTAGAAATCCAATCTTTACTGTGTGGCCCATCATCATCAGCTAGCTGTGCTCCCATACACAAGTCATCACGAGAGACGAGAATAGGCAAACAAACATTCTGTGAACCACCCGGCTGTGATGACACACTCGCACCTCCCTGAGAGCGAAGCTCCAGGAGCTGACAGAGCTCGGCGATGGTGCGGTCACGGGGGTCCGGGTCTCCGTTGCTCGCGGGTGGGGAAGCAGGAACTGCTACGGTCGTGGTTGCCGCGCGACCAGAGGCTGTGCTGCTTGACGCAGACCACTGTGCGTGTGCAGCCTGAAGATCGCGAGTGATCTGTGTACAGTCAAGCGGCTGCTGGAACTCGGTGTAGTCGTGAGTGCCTCCATAGTTGTAGCAATGAATAGTGCGTCCACTGCTACCGCCTGATGACGGCTGCTACGGTGACTGCTGTTGGCCCGAGCTACGCTTCTCCTTTGTCTTTTGCTCCTCTTCCCTTGTGCTACTACTGCCACACCCTGTATCTGAGTTAGGGTAGCTGGGGTGGAAGGGGAATAGGAGGGCATTCCAGAGGATGGAGATGTGAACTGCAAGAGAGGCGTCGGTGGTGACACGATGACCAGTGCAGCAAGTGAACTCTCCTGGTAGGCGACGACTGCCTCGCGAGCGGATATCACCTGGAGGAAAAGCTGATGCACCCAAGGCAGAAGCTGAATGGAGGTAGAGAAGGGCTCGAGCGTGGCGTTGCTGTACCTCGTGAAGATGTCGGCATGCTCAAGATGGACTCCGATCATGAGCGTGCAAAGCGTCCACATCTGTGTTCCTCTTGCGATCTGAATGCGCGTGTAGATGCACATGGCGCGCCGCTAGTAAGCGGCTGTGGGCTCGGCAGGTCCGTGACGAAGGGAGTGGAAGGCGCGGATGTGAGCCGCGCAGGTGGCGTGCGTCTCTGTAGCAAGCAGGGAGAATGCCAACTCCCAGCCCTAATGTGGGTCAGCATCCGCGCCTGTGCCGACCTCTCCAAGGAAGGGGCAAAAGTCCACGACAATCTCGCGAGGCATGGCGTAAAGAAGTCCGCGCATTGCTCGAGCCGCTGTCAGCACCTGAGCACAGTCTGTAACCTGGTACTGACTGTGGTAGTAGGGTCAAACCCTCTCTGAAGTGGCCTAGACCTAGAAGAGAGTCTCCCAGTAGTCAAAGCCGTCCTTGCTGACATATCGTGGGGGGGGGTGTCTCGAAGTCCTTAGGTTGCCGCTCCGTAGGGAGAGCAACCACAGGATGGGAAAGACACCGAGACGAGGAAAGTCACCGAGGTAGATCTCAGACGAAGATCGGATCTCCAGAAACAGGGAGCTGGAATGCGTCTGCAACAGGCGAAGACGCTCCTGAAGTAAGCGAATCTCCCTCTCAGGAGTGTCATCGTCCATGCCTAGCCTATCAGGGTCCTCCTCCAAAGGATGAAGAAGTGGCGGGTCCTATCCTGCCGCTCTCCTAGGTGTAGATGTTGACTGCTGTGCAAAAGGTGTGACACCGCCGACTCCGCGGGAGGTGTGATGTGGGGTAGTGGATTGACTCCGAAGAAGATCAGTAAGCGTGCGGAGGGCGTCGATCTGCTGTTGTTGTAGGCGACGTATCTCATCCTGCTGACTCCGCAGGTCCGCAATGGCCTACGAGCGTGAGCTCATAACCTCGGAGGAGGAGGAAGAAGGATCTGGTGGTCCTTTGTCCTTGTCATCGGTTGGAGCCATGTCAGCGCTTTGCATGGGGCTGAACGTAAAAAATGCTCCGAACGAGAAACCAACATCATTTCTCGATGAGATGAAACGTTCAGAAAAAATGACGTGTTGACCCCAAAATTGCTGACGTCAGCACACCTGATGGTGATGTCAGCATTTCTTAGGCTAACGAAATAAACGCTAACTTCTTTGCTAGCGTTTTTAACTCCAGTATCTTTTTGGAAGGTCACGCTAACTCCGCGTGACCGGTGGGGGTGGCCTCGTCACCCCCTGCTCGTGGCTACGAAGCTGCTAGGCAGTTTCTAGGCAGCAGAAACTGCGTAGAAGCTGCAATGCTGTTGCGCTGCTGCAATGCTCCTACTACGCTGCTGCTGATTGCGCTGCTGCTGCTTCGTTACGGCTGTGCTGCAATTCGTGTAGCACATACAATGTTGCTGCTGTGCTGCTACTGTTTCCGCTGCTGCTATTGCGCTGCTGTTGCTGCTCGCGGCTGCTAATGCCGCCGCTACTATGAGCTGCTGCCACCGCTACGCGCTGTCAGTGCTTGCAACAGCCATCGTAAGCTACTGCTACGAGCTACTACTCCTTTTTTAAACTTTTAGTATAGGCTGGCAGCCAGGCACGGCTGCTGCTGCCACCCGGTGGTGCTGCTGCTACTATTGCTGGAGCTAATAAATGTCGCAGCTCACCTAATGTGGTGGTGGGGACTCAGTAATGATGTCGTTGTTGAAAATCGGTTGCAACAAGTCCCAGGATATGACGGCGGCGGTGACTCTCACTGCTGCTGCTAGTGCTGCATCTTTGCGGCGCAGCTCAGCAAGAGGAGTCTCGTTGCGTGGAAGCTTCCTAGCGATGTTTCCACTCACTAGGCGTCAGTGCTGGGTCAGACGGTGACGACATTCACAAGTCGTGCACACAACGGCAAGGGTTTGGCTAGGGGACACAAGGCAAAGTGTCAGAATGCTTCAACAGCATTTGCAGACAGAAATGACAAATGAGAGGTCCATGGCATAAGTACCTGCCACGGCGCACGGCGGGTGTCGCACGCGGCAGTGCAAGTTCTGTCCTAAAACCGGCCGAAAACCACTGTTTTGGCCGTAACTCAGCGTAGACAAGTGAGAATGCTACGTCGTCTGAACCTACACGTGCAAAATCTCACGCCGGATGCTAAGACTGGTCACATGCATGCGTCCGTCAACAAACAGTGGACAGACAACGTAAAGACATGCAAATCGGGCCCACGGCCAGTCCACCGATAAAATCCTACAAGGTGTAGAAAAATTGCACAGGGTCCCAGATATCATCCAGGACTCTATGGCGACCATCGATCAGCTCCGAGTAGGTAGTCCTCCACCAGACGACGCCCCGGTGCCACCTGGGCCTGCATCAGGGATCTGCACAAGCATGGACACGGCCAAGTGGTTAGAGTAAACTGTACAGGTCGATAGGATTGTCACAAATCACAACATCAGCGGTCGGGAGTTTTTGTGCTCAATCCATCCCGTGAGGTTTGCATAGTGTTGGGAGCAGTTGTTCAAGCGTCTGATTTGTCTGCTCGGTTTGACTGTCGGTGTAAGGATGAAAGGCCGTCAAAAGATGAATCATGTTTCCATAGAGAATCATCAATTCGTGCCAAAAAACGGTTGGTGAATTGACTGTCTCTGTCGCTCCTGATGCTTCTTAGTACGTCATGTAACCGCACGATGTTGTTTAGAAAGAGCCGTGCTGTTCCACCGGTGGTGACGGTAGTTTTTTTTCGGAATGAAGTAGCACAATCTAGAAAACCTGTCAACAACCGTGAGGATGGCATCATATCCCTTGGGTGTGACTGGTAATCTGGTGCTGAAGACCATGGAGATGTCTGTCCATGGTTCCGTTGGAATAGGAAGCGGCTGTAGTAGTCGAGGTGGCCTCGTGCGACGAGATTCTTGTCGCTGACATGTGTTGCAGGTCTTGTAGAAGTTGGCCACGTCGGATTGCATTTCATCACAGTAACAGGTTTTCTAAAGCTTCTTCAGTGTCTTGTCTTCTCTGAAGTGTCCACCTTGACCGGTGTCGTGGCATTCTTCAAGTAGCATACGGCGAAGTTCGTCGTTCGGGGGAACGACCACCTGTCGAGTCAAGCGATGTCGCACAAGGCGATGACTAGCACGGCGGATATAAAAAAAACCGAATTCTGGGTCGACCCAGAATTCGGTTTTTTTTATATCCGCCGTGCTAGTCATCGCCTTGTGCGAACAATTGCTCGAGGTAGGGGTCACGCTATAGTTGTAGGGTTGCCATGTCGGCCGTTAAATCTGGTCGATGGTTGAGTGCATCCTGTTTGACGTCAGTTGAGGTTCGGCTGTATCTTCAAACATTTCAATGTGTGGTGGTCGGTGTGCTCAATGCATCGGCAACACTCCACGTAGCATTGCCACATCTTGAACGCGTGCATAACTGCCAATGTCTCCTTTTCGTGGACCCCGTAGATGAGTTGTGCTCCTTGTAGTTTTCAAGACATGTAGGCGACCGGTTGTTCGCCGTTTCCGTGAACTTGCAGGAGAATCACGCCATGGCTCGGTCTGATGCATTTGTAGCCATGACGTAGTCGATCATTGGATCGGCTCATCGTAGGGCTAGCGTCGAGGTCAATGCGCCCCGCAAAGCGATGAATACTTCTTGTTCGGTGTCCCCCAATACCACTCATTTTCTCTTCGAGTGAGGTCGAAAAGAGGCGGTGACACTCTCGCATAGTCCCTCACAAATTATCGGTGGAAATTGCAGAATCCAAGAAAAACTTGGATTTCTCGAACATTGGTCGGCGTCGGCCAATCAATGATTGCTGCCACTTTTTTCGGATCTATGGTGATCCTTCCACCGCTGATGACGTGACCTAAAAACTCGATCGAACGACAACCGAAGTCGCATTTTGAGAGTTTTCCAAAAAAACTTCTCTCTTTGTAAAACTTCTAGAACTATTCTGAGATGTCCATCATGCTCCTGCGGGGTGCGGCTGTACACTAGAATGTCGTCAAGGTATAACACGAAAAGATTGTCGAGGTACGGACGGAAAATGTTGTTCATTCCTGCCATGAACGTCACTTGGGCATTTGTGAGACCAAACAACATAACCGTGAACTCAAACTGCCCGTAGCGAGTTTGAAATGCTATCTTCTTGATGTCAGCAATTGCCATAGGTATCTGGTGATATTCGATGCGTAAGTCGATTTTGCTGAACATCCAGGCTCCTCGGAGTTGGTCAAAAAGTTCGTCGGCTGGAGGGAGAGGGTGGTGGTTATTGATGGTAGCGTCGTTCATTGCCCGATAATCCACGCACATCCGTACCTTACCGGTTTTCTTTTTCACGAACAGTACTGGTGCGACGTATGGTGACGTCAAAGGAAGGATGAACCCCTGACTGAGCATCTCGTTGAGCTTCTTTTTCAACTTGGTCAGCTCGTGATCACTCATCCGATAGGCCCCTTGGATGGTAGGTTTCCTGCTTGGCTTCAGTTCAATGCGATGGTCAATGTGCCGCTGAGGAAGTCAGGTTTTCGGAAATTCGTCAGGGAAGACGCTCGTAAATTCCTCGATGAGTGGTGAAAAATCTTCGGGTACCATCGCGAACTTCGTCGAGGCCAATGAGGTTGATGAGGTCGATGATGAGTCAGCTCCTGCCACTTCCGCTTCTCCCATTGGCTTGAGATGTATGAGCCATGCATGAGCCCCTCTTTGTATACAATGTGTGGCCACGTTGAGCGGTATCAGCTGCACTCGTTGTAGCTTTTGGGCTTCCGTGACTTCCTCTGCTGCTTGTGCCATCGACTTCCGTCTCGCTTACGGAATTTTTCGTTTGGCTCCATTAATCTCCACGTAGACGTCGTTGTTCTAGTCAATGTGCGGATTGTGCCGGTAGAAGAAATCTCACCCAATGATTGTTTTGTGATCGCTCATCGGACAAGACCTCCAAATTGTTACATCCCGAAGATCTCCCACATGTAGTCGTAGTGGTTCTGAGAGTCTCCGTATCTGTAGTCTCCCGTCGACAGTTTTCACTTCAAAACCCCCTTGTTCGGTCTGTAAACCAAGCTTGCAAACCATGTCGTTGCTCACGAAGCTATGTGGAGCTCCTCCATCCAATAGTGCCGGTACTGTTCTGCAACTTCTGCATCCTCGAGATTAAACGTTTAGCCAACTGGTCGTCCTCATACCCCTTTCAAGTTTTGCGGTCTCACAAGCCCTCTGCAGCAATGTGGGCCGTTAAGATGGACAATCATTTGGCGCAGATCGCTCCTCACAGACAAGATTTTCACCCTTTACTCCTGTCCTCTATTTTTTCCCGACTCATTTTTCTATGAATTCTCCCATTTTTGGCCTGCTACTTACTCCAACAGTTTTGACCGATGTGCTTGACTTTTCTGTAGTTATAGCAAGTTCGCGTGTCTCTCTGGTCGACAACGTCTATTTCCATCGGAGTCGAGGAGTCCGCCGACTGGGTCTTTCCATTCCCACTGTGGTTAGGAAGTTACTAGCCGTAGGATTCCTGGATCTGAGCATTGTAGTCAGCGCTGTCGATTCTTCTTTCAGCTGCGATCATCCGTGGCAAGTTGTTCTGGATGCCGAAAACAGCGATCGCCTGCCAGATGACTCGTTTGAGGCTGTTGTTGTAGTGAAAGAAAAGTCTGTCGGGGGCGATGTGTGCTTCGGTGATGATCTTGCAGAATCTCTGCAAATACTCAGTCATGCTGGATTGCTGATGTAGACTCTGGAGTTTGTACTATGCGTCAGAGTTTTCGTTCAGTGGTCCAAAGCGTGCGAGCATTGCACACAAGAGTTCATTCAAGTCGGTTGGTGGCGTCTGCGAGTCTTGCCACTGTAGGTTGATCTACTCCAAGGATGGAACGCCTACGGTCGGTAATGTGGGACGGGCGTCATGAGCCGTTGATGATGCTTCACTGGTCTCCTGTTGCCGTTAGATGGTGTTTAGCTGAACGATGTGCCACGTAAAACCGCGGCCCTGAGGTCAATTTTCTTCTGGTGGTCATTGACCTCAGCAGCGGTGAAGTACACCGGCAAACTCGTCAGCCACATCCAAATCATTGGTCCTTTTGAGTTTGCAGGATTGATCGGTTCTGATGGAGCCAGCTGATTTTTGGGTTCTCTCGAGAGTTGGGAATTTCTCTCGACGAGCACCGCTTCATGCGCTCTTGCATTGTGAAGAGCCTCCATCGCAATGTTGAGGAGTTGGAGCAGGTGGCTGTTGATCCCTTTGAGGACAGAGATCGTGTTCGCCAGTTCCTCGTTGATCCGCGCTTGTCGTCTCGTGCCACCTGTCATCCCTGCTTTTGTTGTCGAGGCTGTCGGTAGGGGCGGGTAGTTTATCGCTGTCCGATCTGTGACTGGATTGGTCGCCGAAGCCGTAGGGGTCGTTCCAGCTGCCGCGAAGCCTGCCACGCTTGCGTTTGTTGTCGCTTAAGGATTTGCGTGCATCGGCACATTTTGCTCCTCTATCGCCAAAGTCGTCGCTGAAGACCCGTTGCTGGTTGTTGGTTACGCTCGCTTGCTTCACGTCGTAGCCGCAAAGTCTGCAAAATCTTGATGTGCGAGATACGCTGGAGACTTGTGTGAGGTAGTCTTATGGATGGATGAAGTAGTCAAATGCCTCTCCAGCACATTTGCGCTCTGATACCAAGTGTTACGCCGAACGGAGCGTAAATGGTGAACATGTAGAAGGAAGAGGCAAAACATGATTTAGAGTTTGGGACACTTGAGTAACTTATGATTAGTGGTAACTATACTCTGATAACAAGTGTCGAAATGGTTACACACACACACACACACACACACACACACACACACACACACACACACACACACACACACACACACACACACACACACACATACAAGTGACGAGTTACAAATGAAACATAGGCGGGGTCGTTGGGTGGAATGTCTAGCACGCGTGCGGAATTGCGTCGTGAGTGGTCAGATTCGAGAAGATCCGCCAAGAAGTCGGGGTCTTTGAGAATTGACGGTAGAGATGCGTGATGCATCTGTATAAATCAGGATTTTTCAAGAGTCACCAAGAAGTCGACCAAAAGGTTGTCACAATTTTGTTCGTAGGTTCGCGAGAATGCTCGAAGCTGTCAGAAGGTTCGGGAATATCCACTGGGGGTGGGACAATTGGTAATTTTTCCCTCGCTCTTCGGAGTGATTATCGTGGTCCTCAAGACGCGATGGGCTGTTTGTGTAATAACAGAGTTACCCACTCAAGAAGATTAGGGACTCGTGTACGTCTGGTACATAACAATATGTACAAGTGTGGAGTTACAAATGAGATGTAGTCGGGGTCGTTGGGCTGATCATCGAGCGATACGTGTGGAGTCGCCTTGTGAGTGGTCAGATCGAGAAGCTCTGCCGAGGAATCCGGGGGCTTCGAAGATCAACGGCGAAGATGCGAGATGCATCTTTATAAATCCTGAAAGAAATTTATGCGTCGAGATGTTGACCAAAAGTTCTTGACACTTCTGTCGATGATTCTTGAAAGTGATCAAAGTTGTCGGAACTTGCGAGAAGGATCGTCTAAGGGCGAGGGCAGTTGGCTGAAATGCCCTCGACCGTCGGAGTGAAAATTGAGGTCTCGACGCATAGTGGGGTATTTGTGTAATGACAGAAATGCCCACTCAGAAAGATTAGGGACATGTGTACATCTTGTACGTAACACTTCCCCCCTTTTAGCTACGACGTCCCGGTGTGCGTGCAGATGAGTTCCGGTGACGGTGGTCATACTTGTTGATTAGGTGATCAACGTCGCGGAGGGTGTCATAGGGTTCCCAAGTGTTATGCGCGACGTGGCAGCCGTGTCACTCCACAAGATTCTCCATTGCTTTGTAAAGTTTTCGAAGGCCAAGGACGTCCTTGATAACATAATCTCTATCATTGTCCACTAGTACAAGAGGCGGAGGTACATCCCTGCCAAGGAAGTTCTTGCGGGGATCCTGATAGTGCTTCAGTCTACTAATGTGAAGCACATGATGAACTTGTGTAGCGTCAGGGAGTACGAGTCGTGCAACCACGCGGATTTGCATGCGCTCGATCTCAAATGGTCCCAACCATCGGTGTTTGAGTTCAGAACAGTTGGCTTTGCTGAGTTTGATGTTTGCCGAGCTGAGGAGAACTTTGTCGCCAGTGGCAAACACGTTGTCGCTACGATGTCAGTCGGCTGCTCGCTTCATCGCTGCTTGTGTCTTTGTGAGCGTCTGACGTGTTTCATCCCAGATGGTGGAGAAATCGTGGCGCAGGATGTCGACCGTGGGAATGTTGATGTGGCTGTGAATTCCGGCTGGCATGGCAGGAAGTTTGCCATACACCACTTTGAACATAAGCTTTCCCGTTGCTGCGGATGTCGCCGAATTTTATTTGTGAGTTCGGCGGTAGGAAGTTTGACTGCCCAATCCGTCCCGTGTGGCTTGCATTATGGACGGAGGAGTTGTTCGAGCATCTGATTGGTCCGCTCGGTTTGGCCGTTGGTTTTGAGGGTGGAACGTCATGGAAAGCAGGATCCGGCTGAAGTAGCAAGTCATCACTTTGTGCCAGAACAACTGGTGAATGGACTGTCTCTGTCGCTTGTGATGTTTCTCGGTACATCGTGTAGCCGTACGATGTTGTTTAGAAACAACTGTGCTGTTCCTTTGGCAGTGACTGTGGTCGTCGTTGGGATAAAGTGGGACATTCTAGAAAACCCGTTGACAACCACAACGATTGCGTCATACCCCTTGGGTGTTACCAGCAATACAACGACGAAGTCCATGGAGATGTCGGTCCATGATTCAGTCGGAATGGGGAGTGGCTGCAGAAGTCAGGGTGCGACGGACAAACAGAGAGGACAAACAATATGCTGGAGAAGCTCCTTCGTACAATGGGTGAAACAGACGAGACGGCGTGGGACAAGTATTTGCTGGTTGCTGAACTGGCGTACAACTCTGCCACGTCCGCCTCCACCGACAAGATGCCGATTGAGGTGGTGTCCGAGATGGTGTCCGCCACGCCCCTCAGTTTGCACGTCGCAAGTGACGTGCCTAGGGCGGAGTCTACCGCACGGGACTTTAAGAAAACTTGGAGAACGACACGGCATGCATTGGCGAAGGCACAAGAACGGAAGAGATTGCAAGCAGACCCCCAATGCAAAGGTGTAACGCTCAAGGCAGGTGATTGCGTGCTTCTCAACAGCGCACACGTCAAGCTTCACGGGGTCCGATTGGACAAGTTGAAATCTCGGTGGCTTGGTCCGTTCGAGGTGCTCGGAATGCAAACGCTAGGGGTGGCACGGTTGGAACTCCCGCCTTCCATGCCAGTCCACGCCGTGTTCTACATCACCAAGATCAAGCTCAAGCTCTACCATGATCAGGCTGAGTATGTCCTTACCTGCAGTTATGAGCCTCCCCATACGGTGGTGATCAAGGGCGAGCAAGGGTTTGATGTACAAGCCATCCTTGACTACGTCGTTGTGGCCGCGGATGTGAGTACTTAGTCGAGTGGAAGGGCTACAATACAGCCCAAAATTTATGGGAGTCTTCCTGCAAATTCAACTTTGGCGGGGTGAATGCCATCCTCAAGGAGTACCATGAGTGAATCGGGAGGACTTGCTCTTAAAGGAGGGGGTAGTATAAGACAGGCAGTGCCAACGGCACTGATTACAGCTTGAGAATTACTTGAATGTGTAATATGATTTTGAATTTGGAATATATAGGAAAAACTATGTGAGACAGACCCAAGAATGAGGTTGATCCATCAAGAATCGAGGAAGTTACGCTCGGCCAAAGGTTTGGACCAGCTAAGGGGAAAACAGGTGACGGGAATTCATCCACAAGGACCAAGACTCGACCTTCGGAATACCCAACAAGGCCAAAGCGCACATTGGGGCCCGGTCATTAATTGAATCAAGGATCAGTAAGGGCCAAGGGCACTTCAGAATGGCGCTCCGATGCGTTATTGGGAGAAAGGGCGCTTCGGGTGGCCGTCACCGCTAGTGGTGCTGCCATGGGTAGCTTGAGGTGGTTCACGGAAACAGTCATATCTTGGCCGTTCCTCCACGGACTGATGCAATTCTTGGTGTGTTGAAAAACTAGGAAAATAGGCTAGGTGATGCTGAGGAAATAACGCTTATCCCATGCCCTTACAGAGCCATGCACGGATTGGCAAACTCGGGTCACCTAGGATGTATCATCATGTACATATTGTCGTGTATGTTGACACTTGAATAACAATTTTGTTTACTCCCACTGTGCCACACGTGTTCTTCGGCTCCCCCAAGACAATCTTACACTTCCTCAAACCCAGGAAGGTATGCACTGGCCTCCCCTTGGTTGCCGTTGCCGCCGGTTAATGCTTGCACCCTCTGGTTGAGGCTGGTGCACCGTGCCCGGTTTACACTCGCATAGCCAAGGATAAACCTGGAGTAGTAGTTGTAAAAACTGAGAAACACTTGTACAACCTACACACTCCGTGATTTCAGCCACTCTTGCACGGCCGACACCTTGCACAGATCCATGGCAATCTATTCATTGCCAAGTATGTGTCAAAGAAATTCAGAATTCCCACCGCAAACTCATATTGAGAGAGCTTTGCAAAAAACTTCTCCTTCCTCAAAATCTCAAGGACCTTCTTCACGTGCTCTTCATGCTCCTCCGCCCTCCTTCTCTACACCAAGATTTCATCGAGGAACACTACCACGAGGTCATCTAAGTACAGCATGAAGATGTTGTTCATCGCAGCCATGAATGTGGCCGGCGCATTGGTCAATCCGAAAGGCATCACGAGAAACTCGTAGTGATCATAGCGGGTGCAGAAGACCGTAACATCTATATCATCCACTATGATGCGGATTTAGTGGTAGCCAGATTGGAGGTTGATCTTTGTGAAGTATCGAGCCGCATGGAGCTGATCAAAGAGCTCTCGGGTCGTGGAAGCGG
This sequence comes from Penium margaritaceum, assembly GCA_023375785.1. NCBI lineage: Eukaryota > Viridiplantae > Streptophyta > Zygnematophyceae > Desmidiales > Peniaceae > Penium > Penium margaritaceum. Next base: position 25,367 of record SZWC01003965.1, on the reverse strand, counting down.
GTATTCGGTTCTTGATGGTCGATCAGCTCAACGCCCGGTAGTCTACGCACATGGGCATCTCCAAATCTTTTCTTGTACAAGTATGACAAGTGCAGCGTAAGGAGAAGAGGATGGGCAGGTGAAGCCCTACTCCGTCATCTTGATTAGTTGCTTTTTGAGCTCTTGCAGCTGTCCGTCGCTCATGCGGTATGTTGCACGAACACGTAGACATGCTCCAGGTTTGAGGTGAATGCAATGGTCCTTGTCCCGCTTCAGCGGCAGTCCCGTCAGGAGGGTGTGAGGGAACACGTCCTCTAACTTTGTACACACCTTCCAAATTTCCTTGGGTGCCATGGAATACTTGCCTTGGACCCCGGCTGCTCACGAGTCACCCCATGCGCCACAGCAAGTGCCACGTCCTCTAGTTAGTCAAACTTTCCTCCATGTTTCATACGAACACCAAAAAAAGCTGCTCCTTTTTTTCAATCACGCGCTTGAACTACACCAAGGTCACCATCATCGATACCATTTTCTCCTTGTGAGACACCGACTGCTGCAACACATCTTCCTTGCAAGTATCCTCCTCCGCAGCCTCTTCCCTAGACCACGTAGGCGGGGGATACTCCCTGTCTCCATGCTTGACTGAGACAGTGCACACTTTCCGATTGACGTTGGGGTTCCACTTGTGGACAAAGTCACAAACAAGGATCACATTGTAATCCTTCGTTGAACACACCCGGTACACGGTCATTATGCAAAGCTTTTCCATGTAAATGAAGAGGGGACATGCCAGGTACCCCACTCAACCGTGCTGTCCACTTGGTTAGCGGTCCACTTCTTGCTTGTGAGCGCAAGGCCCCACTTCCAAGTACACTCCATGCTAAACAAACTGTGGTTTATGCCAAAATCCAACAAGTTCCCCACCTTTCCCTTGATTCCTTGCACTCATGCTTCTAAGAGAATTGTGGGCTGCTCCTTCCCATGTCTTATTTGGTGCAATGCGTTCAGGTGGGCGGTCAAGTGGTGGCTTGGATCAAGAGGAGCCAAGAGTAACGCCATCTACTTCTGGCTCTCCTCCTTTCCCGACTTCTTTGTTGCTTTCTTTGCTTCCTTCATGACTTTCTTTCCCTTCCCTTGCCGCTTACCCTTGCCGTCCCCCTTATTGAGGCTCTGACAATCACGCACATTTTGGCTACGATTGCCAAAGTTGTAGCACTTGCACTGTTGCAACGCTTTGATCTTCATGGATGTATTATCACTCTTGGCCCGCTTTTTGTAACCACCTCCAAAAGAGTTTTAGCTGTTGGCATGAGCTTATTGCATGCGCGAGACGTACCGCTCTGTTGCTGCAATCATCCTTGGCAGGTCGGTGTTGAGGTCGTGCAAAACCGTCACAGTGTGGACATCGTTTTTCATGTGGTTGTTGTAGTAGATGTATGAATTGTGGGAGCCCAAGCCAGAGTTGGCAAAGATCTCACAAAACCTGTGGGTGTAGTTGGTGATGCTGCCAGTTTGGCAAAGTTGACACACCTTGGCATGCACGTTGTTCCTCACATCACCTACGGTGAAGTGCTCATTGAGCGAGTGACTCTGTGAAATCCTTCCACGAGGTCAGCCATTCTAGGATAGGATCGCCACTGCTGCAGATCGGAGCCAATGGGTTTGAGATTCTAGTCACGACTGCAATGCCAACAACCAATGCTACTCCACTCCATTGTGGATTGGACCATTCACATCGTCCCACCAATCCAACGATGCCTCTCTCAACCGAGTCACATCACAGTTGCAACACGCCTCGTACCTTGAGGCATCTACATTGATGGCAATGAAGTTTAGCTCAAGTCCGAGTGCTCTAGCATACGCAGCTGGATCATCCTTCCTTGATGGGTTCAACGACTGTGGCTTGGCCGGGCTTGGAACGCCCATCACAACTCCAGGTACAGTGGCAACTACCATTGGTGTTGTCAATGGACGCTTTGTAAGCTCTTGATTGAGGTTGCATTTTGCTTCTCCAATAGGTCCATCTTGGTGTGTATGTCGGCAAGCAAATTCTGTAACGCTACGACTACTATTACTTCACCTTGCACGTCAAACGTCGCAGCCATCAGGAACGTGCTGGATGAAGTCATCTCTACGTCCACTGCAATTATTCCCTCAATGAGTCCTCCAGTTACCGCCTTGAACCGGAGTGCATGGTTGGCCTTGGGCACGGGTCAGCCAAAGAGACAAGATACGTGATATTCTACACTGACCAAGAGGTTGCCACATAGATAATCGTGCCTCTGAGCCAAGGATGGCTTTGGTACCAAGTGTGAACCATGTGCGTTGGTGCAAGAACCAACCGGCAGCAACGATGACCAAGGGGAAGCCAATACACACCTCTTAGTGTATGCGGAAATGAAGCATCGTCTTGGCACAAGAACACGTGTGGCACAGTGGGAGAACAATGTACTTTTTGTTCAAGTATCAACATACAAGATTAAATGTACATGATGACACATCCTAGGCAACCCAAGGTTGCTGAGTCGTGCGCGGGTCCGCACATGCCATGGATGAGTGTTATTGCCAGAGCATCACGTAGCTCATCTTTCTAGCTTTCCAACGCACCAAGAATTACATCCTTTTGTGAAAAAATGGCCGATACATGACCGTTTCCATGAACCATGGAGATTTGCTGCTGGCAGCACCACTAGCGGCGGTGACGGTCACCCGAAGCGCCCTTTCTGGTAAATACACATCGGGACGCCATTCCGAAGCACTCTTGTCCCTCAATGATTCTTGATTCTTTTTCTCACCGGGTCTTAAGGTGCGCTTTGGCCTCGTTGGGTCTTCCAAGGGTCGAGCCCTGGTCAATGAGGATGAATTCAAGTCACTTGCTTTCCCCTTGGACGGTCCAGCCTTTGGCCAGACTAAACTTCCTCAATTCTTGATGGATCGACCCCGTTCTTCAGTTGACCTCGCATGGGTTTTCCTGTAGATTCCAAATCCACAGTCACATTACACATTCAGTGTAATCTCAAGCCGTATTCAGTGCCATTGGCACTCTCCGGCTCACAAACTTTGCCAAAAAGTAGGATGGTGTCAAGAAAATTGAGGATCATTTTAAAAAAGGTCTTACATTGTTCAACATGTAACGCTTTTTCAACCACTCATCAACGTTTTTGTCCATCGTACGTGGAGTATGACACCACCGATGCGAGCCAGGTCTTTGCAGGCATGAAGTCACCCAAGTCTCAAGATTAGGAAAACAAGAAGGAAAACTTGCATGCTTTTTGCAAATGGATGATCTTACACCAGTGTTGAATGGACTTACACGTGAAAATGTGGACGCCATCAAGTCAAGAAAAGAAATCCGGCCCTTTTGACATAGTTTAAGAAGAACAAGTTGAGCAGCTTGATGAACTTAACCCAATGTGACCCCCCATGGTAGATTGAGTTTGTTAGGGCTGTGATCAAACGGATGGGTTGGGGTGGTTGGTGGGATGGGGATGGGGTTTGGCTCGATGGGGGTTCCGACAAGTGTTGGCAGGATTCTCCGTGAAGACATCTCTCCAAGAATGGGGAGTAAGTATATCCCCATTATTTGTGTCTTTTGGGTTGCTGAGTACCCCTATGCAACCAGTTGGGTAGCCAAGAATGTGCGCCAACATCAGTGAATCCGCTAAACAAAGATTTCCGCGACAACAATTTTTTTCTACGATCAACATTTCTGTCCATTAATAGTAGAATACATGTTTTTGGGCTTTGTTTTCTCCATTTCTATCACGTCAAGAAGACAGGCCCTCGCTTAGCTCAAACTTTCTTGCGGAAGCGATTCCTAGTCCAAGAAAAATCCAGAAATGGACAAACTTGGCGTAGCAATCAGAGTTTTTCGCAAAATGGATACCGGACATTGCAAGAAACCATGTGACTTGGCCGGCGACTTCTTCTTGAACAAGAATGGCAAGATGGAATATCATCCTTTTCCAAGGCATATAACATGTTTGAACCAAGTGTAAGTGTATTACTATGTAACCTCCATGCACACTTGCATTCAGCCACTTCCACTAGTTTAACTTATAACCTTTTCTTCTTATACAAATAATGCACAAACCCATCCCATGATTACACTAGAGGTTTTGGAGTTTTGTTTTAAACTAAAACCAGCTGGGGCCCTGTTACATCAGAAACCTACACGAGTCCCTAAACTCCTTCAGTACAATTCTTTCCCTTACATTTATGGCCAACCATTTGTTGATCACATGATTTTAATGCTCACTTGCCGAGGGCATTTTGGCCACCTGCCACGACTCTTGGTGTTCAGCTCCTAAAGTTCCTAACACATTAAACCACTTTCTAGATTGGTTGAAGAATTTGTCATGAACCAGATTAATGTTTTGATATCTTTTGGTTCAAGTCTCAATGGTGCTATAATTCTATAAAACCATGCCTCGATATTCTTTACACCTCTTGACTTCTTGGACACACTTCTTGAAGTGACCACTGACGACGCGGCATTGCACACATCGCTTGAATCAAACGCCCAAGACCCAATATACATCTCTTTTTATTTCTCGCTATTGCATACATGCTCTCGACATGTTCGACACCTGTCACTGAAGTAAACTTACAACTAAAACAAATTATCCAGTTTTCATAATTCCTTGGATTCTCCTCTGCTCTGAACCACCTATGTTCTGCTAGGTTTTAACTTTTGGTATCAGAGAGCAGTGGTGTTTGAGGGGCAGCCAAAACATTAACTACAAGGTGATAACCTCACATGGGTCTTGAGCATATCTCCAACATTCAGAAGTTTGCAGTCCTCACGAAAAAAATGGTGAACGGAGCGAGCACACCCAGTGAAGAGCAATGGTAACCAGAAATGGCTTCGTGCTATGGAGGATCAGCAGCACACGTTCAATAACACTCCCCAGGCAATCCAGGTGGCAACAACAACATTTGTGGTGAATGGCACCGACAACCCGGATGTTCAACCTGATGACGGACCTCTCGGGCTCAGCAAACCCTTCACCTCCACCATTGCCACTGGAGATGACACCTAGCATGATTGTAGGCACTGGCCAATAAGCACTGATTAATGAATACTTAAACTAGAAGTTGTTGAGACTTGAGAGCCTCAACATCCATCTTTTCTAACAACTCAACATGGCAATGGAAGAGCTATTTTATGCATGCGCATACGATGCAGTATTCACTCAGAGAAATTTACAACTCTTGAACAAGCTCCAAATAAGACCAGCACTCCCTGAGCCGTTCACTCCTGCATGTTCTAAAGGATCGATAGTTTGGATGTGGCTAACAAGTTTGGAGGTGTACTTCACAGTTATTTGGGTCATCAATGACACGAATGAGATTGACCTTGCGGCCTTGCATTTGTGTGGCATGGCTTTAAGTTGGTATTCTAGTATAATTCCCATCCAATAGCAGCAGGAGACCGGCGGAGTTGGATCAACAGCTCATGTGACCTCTCTCACATGGTCGACTGTATGTGTTCTACCCGTTGAGCACATCAATTTGAGGAGGCATGACTCGCTAACTCCACCACAAAACAGGACGGAACTTGCACGTACAACACTCATACGCTTTGGAAAACTATACAAGAAGTGTGATGCATAGTACAAGCTTTAATGCCTGTGTTAGCAGTCCATCATGATAGTGTGTACTCATCGTTTTTGTGAAATCATCACCGAAAATGACCTCGCCCCTGTTTCTACAACAACCATGGCCACAAACGTGACAAAAAGTGAGCAACTGCCACTATATGGCATCCATGATGACCTTCCATGAATGATCGCACCAACCAATGGCATGGAAATTACCGAGTACAGCTCTTGGATAGAGGAATCCCGCGGCTGGCAACCCCTAGGCCACAATCCATTTTGTGGCAGAGGGAAATTATGGTTGTCAGAAACCTCATCTCTAATGGAGATTGATGACGTCAATCAATGTGATCAACAGCTGTGTTGGACTTGCAGGGAGCAGGGACACATCTCGCATACCTATTGGAAATGACAGTTATAGGCAAAAAACAAAGGAAAGTCACAAAGAGAAAAAGAGAAGTCAAGAAACAGCAAAGGAAAAGAGTAAGTGACAAACTTCCCATCCACTCAGAAACATTTGTGCCAACCGATTGGAGGGGCCCACATCTTGTAGAGTTCCGTAGATGGCAAAGCTCCACAAGGGATACGAGGGTACCCAAGCAACATACTGCTACAGGTGAAAGTGAGGGGTTGTTAAAGTCACCGAACAGTACTGGTATGACTAGATTGAGGAACTAATAATAGTTTTTTAAGGACTGATGTAGTTCATAACTTGGGTTTGCAGATTGAAACAAGTGTATGTGAAAAGAAAACTGTCAATAGACGACTGCAAATCTGTCGACTTCACAAATCACTGTGACTGCAAATTGACGATCTACAGAACGTAACGGTCTAGAGTACTTGCCCAATGAGCTACCTCAAAATCATCCTCGGAAGAGATTTTTTGCATTGACATACTCCGTAGATAGATTGGAGAGTGGAGCCGTCTAAGTGAGAATTCGTTACAAAAAGCAACGCTTGCCTGTGAACGAGCAACCTACAATGTAGCAGACGTTGTATGAAGCATCAGATTTAGAAATAGTAAAGGAAGTTGTAGGTATCACAAAAAATCAACTGATGTCACTGAATGTGGCCAAATGATATCTGCAACGCAAAGCACAAGCATGGATTGTCTAGGTGAAAACTGGAGAATTGGAGGAACTCCGGACAACAGGCATAAAATTGGCCTCGACACCTGAAAGGTTTTACAGCTCTTCTAATGGATTTTGCATCTCTCAGTGAGGAGTTTAAAGGGGCTTTTCCCACCCAAATGCTTCAAGAGTTACTCCCGTAACGCAACATAGATCACCAGATAGATCTGAAACTGGGCAGTAGATTGACAATCAAGGAGACCTATGGGATGAGCGACCACGAGCTGAAAAAAAACTTAAAAAGAAACTGGATGAGGTACTCGGCTAGGGGTTCATCAGGCCATCCACGTCATCCTATTAGGCACATGTGATTTTCATGAAAAAGAAAAAAGGCGAGATCACCGAGCACTGGACGACATTGTTAGCAACAACCGCTACCACATCCTGTAAGAAGTTGGACTTTTTGACCAACTCTGCGGGACGAGAATTTTCACCGTAATCGACCTACACAACAGTTAACATCAGTTTCAGGTATCTGGTCAGGACATCAAGAAAACTGTGTTTTACACCAGATGTGGGCACCTCAAATTCGAATTCATGCTCTATAGACTCATAAATACCCCTGCAACATTTAAGTGTTTGATTAACATTGTTAGATTGTACATCGACCATTCTAATGGTATTGGAGGAATGCCATGACACCAGTCCAGGTGGAAAACTTGGCAAGGACAAGAGACTCAAGAAGGAGGGAAGTACTACTTGTGGGACTAAATGTAGAATGATGTGGCAACATTGTGCAAATCATGCCACACCAGTGAATGGGAAAAATCACAAGACCCGGATTGCTTCAACTACTCCCTATACCAACAGAGCAGTGGTCAATATCAACATTGGCTTTGTGACAGGATTATCTGTCACTCCAAAGGGAAATGACTTCATTATTGACTCCACATCATGTGCTGTTACTGTATCATCTGAATGTGCCTGAGTTGACTCTCGGGCACCACAGCACTGCGCGAGTGCGGATCCTGTCACTACCGTTACAACAGGCAATGCACGGTGACCACACTCCCCCTCGACAGGTACAGCAAGGGAAGCCAAGGAGGTGGAGGATATATCAAAAACGGCGTGAGCACAGTGTGCAAAGCGTTGATGTCAATGTTGCATGCACACACGACTCAAATGACTGCATGAGAACATGTCATCTCAAGGTGGCGTCGTGGTAGCAGGAGAGTGGAGGATCGAAAGGATGGTGGCAACCTGGGACTGGCTGGCAGGTGGAGCTGAAAGGACACCATCGGATGAGGACGGAGGATAGCATCATGGTGATGCGGTTAAGGAGGCCGTCAACGAACTAGTAGCACGCTCTGTGACGACGGGGTCACAAAGCTGTTGCACCATCCGTCCGAGGCCGTGGATTTTGGCAAATATAGCCACTAGAGGTCCAGCGATGGGATCTACAAACACTGGCAGATCTGCAGGCTGTGGGGGACGCATGCTCAGGCAAGGTTGAAACCAAAGTGGATGCTAGCCGCGAGGGCGCGTCGAGCAGTGACGTCAACCATGACGTCCATCACCACATAAAAAACGGGCGAATGCGCATGGCGTCTTCTCAAATGTCTGTGCACTCATCTCATGCGCTAGACGATGGATAGGTGCCGAGGGCACCTACTCCCAGTGGTAAACACCAAGCCGTGGAAGAGGATGAGACCACTAGGTACTGTCACTCCCAGAGGTCACGACATCGGGGTCAGCAAATGTGACCAGATGAGACGAGGTGTACTACCATAGTACGCTCGGAGAAGTGAGTCTGACTAGCTACAGCTACTTATGTCACTGCCACTAATGGAGCGAAGACTACTCCAACAATAGAAGGGGTGCCGACTACAAGTGTGGCTATTGCTCCAAGCGGTAGAAGATCCAGCCCTCGAAGATGCACAGACTTGAATCCGCCGTCGATCCTACGGAGTGAATTGCGTGCTCCAATCTACAGGTCCCAAGAAGATGCCAGTCCACGATGCGTCTCAAAACAGAGATCGCCGCTGACAACACAATCCACAGTTAGTTGGGAAGGTGAAACTGCAAACACTGCTACAACCGCCGCTACTACTACTATAGAAACTACTATTGCTGTAGTGGTTGTTGCTACTAAAGGTATTGGTGAGATGTCGGGCTATTCTATGGCCTCCCACGATTTGTACATGTATATGTATATTTTCTCTCGCCCTCACCCCCAGTTTTTCTTCTTTTTTTTCCCTTTTTCTCTGTCAGCACTCGCTCTTAGCTGCACTCGCTCCGTAGATTTCATTACCTCATGTCCCCATTTATCGATTATCCCAAGTTGGGCATCTAAAGAAAATAGGGGATGGAGGGAGGGAAGGGAGGCGGGTGTCCAACTTGTCCGTTCCTCCCTCCCGTGCAATGCTCGCTCGCTGAGCAAGCGAGTGAGCAAGTGAGCGAGTAGCAGAGGGGGAGGGGTCCACACTCTTATGATTTTTGACGTTCATGTCAACCTGTACAATTTAGCATGACCACTCGGTGGTGTCCATGCCTATGCAGATCCCAGATGCGGACCCAGGTGGTACCGGTGTGTTGTCTGGTGGTGGACTACCAGCTAGGAGCTGACCGAAGACCATCACAGAGGTCTGGAGGCTGCCTGCGACCTCCTGCAATTTTTTCTGCAGCACGTAGGAGTTTATCAGTGGACTGGTCATGGGCCCTATTTGCATTCTTTTGTATTGTGTATCCACCGTTTGATGCCGGATACATGCATGTGACCAGTCGTTCCATCTCGCTTGTGATTATGTACATCTAGGTTCAGACGGCGTAGTGTTCTGACATGTCTAAGCTTAGTTACGGCCAAAAGATTGGTTTTGGGCCGGTTTTAGGACAGACCTTGTGCTACTGCGTGCAACACCCGCCCTGCACCGTGGCAGGTACTCATGCCATGGACCTGTCATTTGTCATCTCTCTTTGTAAATTCTACTGAAGCATTCAGACACTTTGTCTTGTGTCTCCTAGCAAGACCCTTGCCGTTGCGTGTATGACTTGTGACCGTCGTCACCGTTTGATCACGCACAGACGCCTAGTAAGCGGCTGTATCGCTAGGAAGCATCCACGCATCTTCTCATGGTATAAGAGCACCAAGACCTCTCTCGCTGAGCTGTGCCGCAGAGATGCAACATCGGTAGCAGTAGTGAGCGTCACCACCGTCGCTGTATCCTGGAACTCGTTGCAGCCATTAGGAGCAGCAACATCACCTCATAATTCCTACCACTGTACCGGATGAGTTGAAGCAGTTTCTTGCTCCGACAGCCATGCCGAGCAGCAACAGCACCGGGTGGCAGAAGCAACCTTGTCTTACTGCCCATTTCTACAACAAAAATGGGAAGAAAATCAGCTCGCAGCCGCTCGCGGCATGAGCTTCGAGCAGTGGTAACAGCCGCAGGTAGCAACAGCAGCACAACAGCAACGGCAAAAGCAGCAACAGCGTAGGAGCAACATCGTCGGCCATAGCAGCAAGGTTGCTACGTAACACTACACAATACTGGCGTGCAGCACTACTACGCAGCTGCGTAGAAGCTGTGCAACATTGTGTAGAGCTGTACAGGGCTGCACAGGGCTACACAAGACTGTACAGTCCTATGCAGGGCTACATAGGGCAGCGTAGGGTAAGGGGGTGACGAGGTCATCCCCACTAAGGAGTCCGCATGACTTAAAAAAAGCCGTAAAACACGCAAGCTCAAAAAATGCGAGAGTTTTTTACGTTGGCGTGAAAAACGGTGACATCACCATTGGCTTTGCTGACGTCAGCAATATGGGGATGAAAACGCCATTTTCCCTTGACATTTCAACTCCTCAAGAACTGTTGACGGTTCTGAAATCCGACCATTTGGACGCCCCGGTCCATAGTGAGTGCTGACATGGCTTCGACGAGGGCAAAGGACAAGCAGTTCCCCCTCCTCCTCTTCCTCCTCCTCCTCCTCCTCCTCCTCCTCCTGAGGTATCATGAGCCAACGCTCACAGGC
>SZWC01003964.1:172315-184272 GCA_023375785.1 Penium margaritaceum | reverse complement strand
TCTATATCTATATCTATATCTATATCTATATCCATATCTATATCTATATCTATATCTATATCTATATCTATATCTATATCTATATCTATATCTATATCTATATCTATATCTATATGTATATCTATGTCTATATCGTTATATATATATATATCTGTTTCTATATCTATATCAATATCTGTATGTATACTATATCTATATCTAAATCTGTTTATATATCTATTTGTGTATCCATTTATAAGTCTATATGTACCACTATGTTTATGGTTATATCTATATTGATATGTATTCCTATATGAGTAATTATATCTGTGTTCATATATTAATTTACATCTATATCAACAGCTATATCGATTTGTATATGCATGTATTTATCTTTCTCCATATGCAAATCCATATTCATATCGATACCTATAGCTTTACCTTCATTTGTATCTGTCAATACTTATTTTATTTGTTAGATGCAATATGTATTATTTAAACTTTTATTTACAGATATGGGTACCAATTTGCATATTTATTTCTGGATCAAACCATGGATTGTCTGTTGTGCTGGAGTCGCAATCGTTTGATTTTCTGGTATAGTTTTGGCCCATACTGACATTCGTATTACCGGCTGCAGTGTTTCTAACCCTAGTAACGTTTTCGGCATATCTTGGACGTTGTTTTTGGCAGATGTTGAAGCTCGGATCGTGTTTCGGTGCTGATGTCCTCCTCCTTGCCTTCTGTTTCCGATGATGTTTTTCTGCACTGAACGGAAGGATGCGAAGTCGGAAAGAAAGATCTTCGATCCTATTCAATTACGTTATGCTCTCTTAGGAGTCGCTATTCATTTTTCTCCGCATACAACACGGTCTACAGGATAGACAAGTTCAGGGGTAGCAGTCGTCGATATAGATGGAATTAGAAGGCGGCATCGTTCAGACATCAGATTCAGAAGTCGACATTTCTCCTGTATGCGCTTCCAAAACAGGTCCCTTCCAACGTCAAGATTTTCGTACGGCAGTCGTTATAGGTGCGTGGCGCATACGGGGCAGCTCGGATATATTTGCCCCACTTTTAAATGGTAGCCATACCGTGTTCGACTTCGGTAGTAGACTTTAGAAGTCAACTGGCATTCCTGGCGCCCAAAAACGCTCTTTTGAAACTCGCTTCTCACCACAGAGCAAGAGAACACCGCAATAGAAGTAAGAAGCGAGAATTTTGGCTCGACATGCTAACGGGGCGAGGTCAACGCCGACGTGTGCTTTGGCGGGACGTTCGGCACGGAAAAACAAAAACCTGACGTGTCAGTTTGGAAGTCAGGGTGACTTCGGAAGCAAGGTACGGTATCCGTACTGGTTTTGGCTTCTCGAAGTCACTTCTTTGGATGAAAACAATGAGCCGCGCTCAGATATCTTTGATGGAAGTCACTTCCAAGTATTTACTTTCCCAAGGTTTAATTTAGTAAATCTCACCGCTCGATGTACGTTTTACGTGCAAGCAAATTTGCGCGTTCCAATTCTCCACTTTGAATGCCTTGTTCGGGTTGCCATCACGCAACTCGAACTCCCTCGATTCGACGCTCGGGCCGCCCTGCGCCTTCTACCTAGTACGTCAGGCGACCGATGCTTTGCAGGTCGTGGGTTTGAACATCGCAGATGGGGAACGCAAAAAACGTTTAGAAGTAACCGACACATTCGCCATCGAAAAGTTTTCTGCACGAATTAGGAACTTTGTTCGACTCCCGAAGTCGACTTCGGAAGTCATTTCCGTTCCGAGATTTTACTTCCGGTGGTCTTCTATCTTCTGACTTCCAACCAGGAGAACTCGGCACTGTTGAATATGAGGTGGATTCTCCGGGAGGACCGCAATGGGGATGACGTTTCACTCGATAGTGGACAACACACATCTACTTTGAGGCTGGTCCTCACTCGCAGAACGGTAGCACGGTAGGAAAGGTGCACGCGGCAGAAGGTCGTCAGTGATGCGCCAACGCTTCACGATTCTTTAGAAAGATGGGCTTACGACTAATCAACGTCGTGCGAAAGGTTGGCGAGGAGGCGATGCAAAGTTTTTTGGGCTACATATGCCGCGTTTGGCAACATTATTTAGTGAAGTTATCGTGGCAGTCGAACCTCCTCTCGAGGCTTTCCCGAGGTCTGGCCTGATAGAAACAGCTTCGACGCAAAAAAATGTTTTGCCGCTTTTGTAGCGTTTTGTAAGGTGAGGTTCGGCAACGAGGTGCACAGATTTTGTGACAAAACCCACGAAAAGGGCAGGCTTTTTGAAGAGATGAAGTGGGGTTTCTAGTAGTATTTTGTTTGTGCCCATAAAAAATACTGTCTTTTGCTGGCCACTAAAATCATCAAAACTTCTCTCTATTCGCGTTTTCGTATTTATATGCTCAATTTGCTCTATCCAGTAGGTGACCGGTCAGGGTAATCGAATGCCTTCAGCTGCGAAGTACTGATCCGTCACTTTCCCCTAGAAGGGAACGGACAATGGCACAGAGCCACCAACGGTACAAATCTCGGCCTTGTTGCGCTGGAAAAAAAACAAACAAAAACGTGGACACAAAATTGTGGGAAGGACGTCCAAAAAGGTGGGGAAAAAGTTTATCTACAATGCCGGGACTACAAGCCAAAAAACCGTGCAATTTAGGTTCGACACTTCCTACAGATAAAAAAGGGGCTTCCCAAATGCGACCATTGTAACCCTCTTACAATCTTGTTGTTATTGTGATTGGTCAACGTCAATCACGAAGCATTTCAAGGTTACGTAGAAACCTACAGTTATCGGTTCGTGGACTTGCTTTTGGAACGTCCGCCAACCTACAGTTTGTGATTGTTGCTTTGTGTCTCTGAAGGACACAGGAAGTAAACCAGAGAATATTGACAAGGTCGAATTTCTTAGACGCATTGACTTTGATCGCCCTCACACTTTCCGGACTGGTCAACGAGACAGGCTCAATCAACCGCATCGTTCTCTAGACAACGAGACGAACCAACTTGTACATACTCCAAGATGGCTAAAACTACATACCCGGCTTCAGGTTACAATTTGACATAGTATTAACTACTCAATCTATGTGCTACAGAAGTAGGAAATTTCCATCAATATAAATAATGCCAATAATTATGTAACACTAGCTATAAGATATGTTGAAACTACAATTGGTGGTCATAGACAAAGTCACCAAGGATCATTCATACATGATGGTCTAATCATAGATATATGAATTCAACACTACATACAATGGATAAATTTGATAACTTTTGTTCAATTTATACTTATCTAAAGTTCTAGATGGATGCATGTAAATATATACAAAAATGCACACATGTATGGATACAATGAATGTGCAGAACATAGTCCATGGAAAAATTCCATGTGTGAAAATGATTCAAATACAGTAATTTTTTACATAAAATTAATGTAAATTTTGGTTTGAAAATAATAATTCCACAATCTCTCTTTTGGAGAACATCACATTTGGAAGTACTGTGAAAAGAAGCCAAGTTTAAAAGTAGAATTATATCCCTGAAGGTTGAAATCATGTTTACCATTTGAATAATTCTTTTACAATATTCTTTTATTTCGTACATTTTCATTCACATGTTTTTTGTGTTCCCTTTTAGACCAAAATTGCATGGATCACTATGTAATCATGTGCTCCTTTGTGCAACATTGGAACCTTGTTTCAAAATTCAAATTTGTTTTGCTCTCTACTTTGCTCCTTGGACTTCGGAGCTTGCCAAGCATCGGACACAAAAGGTTAGACAACGGGTCTGTCCACATCCAAACACGGGTTTGTCAGAAAAGAAGGAACCGAACATTCCGGGGTCGGACAATCAAAGCCAACCGATGACAGAATGTACAAGTACGTGTTCGGTCCAACCTGTCAGGTTAGACAACGAGACGAGTTGTTTGACTATTCAGACTAGACAAGCCAAACAAGTGTGCTGGCGACGAAATTTTAAGTGCTTAAAAACCATTGGCACACTCATGCAAGGAAAAAACCCTCAAATCTTAAATCATAGAAAAATCTTACGTTCCTACATTAATTTCATGGTATTTTCATATAAAAAGCCCACCTTTGCTTGTTTGCTTTGAAGAGCAACATGATTGTCCAACATTGTTGAACAACACATCTATGACTGAACGTCATTTTCTTAGAAGATGAATATTTTTTTCTCTACCTTGATTGTTGAGAAAAATGGACATGGAAAGTAAAAATAACTTATTTTAGTTACATGGGGTGTCTTTTGTGCTTTTTCATTCGATGAGGAAGTTTTACAGTCATTTTATTGTCTCCAAAGTTTTTAAAGGTTATGGAAGGAATCTCTCAAAATAGGATTGCATCAAACATGTTTTCTTGGATTACGAAGTATCCCATTTGCAAGTTGTTTGGACAAATGAGGGAGCTCTTCTTGTTATTCTCTTTTCTTGTACAAATTAGACCCACTTAAATTATTTATGCCAAAAAAACATGATTTCTGGATTAGCCACTTTCTTTGTGCCCTTGCTTTAAACAGCAGACAAGTTTAACACGTGAACCCACGTGAACACAAGGTGCACATGAATAAAAATTACAAGTAATAAGTCCTCCTATTCACGTGAAAATTCTAATTTTCTCTCTTCATGCGGCGAACCGGCGGGAACATTGGCCAATTCTGCCAAAACCGAGGTGTTCGAGGGTCTCCAACCCTCGAACCGTCCTGCTTTCCCGTCTACAGCTTGAGGAAGCAGCCTAAGCCACATGGATGGAGCCACACTAGACTCCTCCCACGAAAGTTTGAGCTATCCTTAACTTCAACAAGTGGGATTTGAAAACCGACGATTTGATATTAGTGTAGCGGTATTCCCTGTAAGTTGGGTGGACTAAGTCAAAACCACGGTGTTTGTAGGTCGGAGACCATTTGTTTTCACGCTCATAACTCAATGAATCAACCCAAGCCATGTGGAGCAAGCATCCATAAATGCTTTCCCTTTTACTATGTAACCCTGTGCACGCTTTGCATGCAACACACTACCATTGTTTTTTCTTTTTCCCCGTGGTCTAACCAGTGAGGAAGGGGGGGTCACCTAGACACCAAAAGCATCCCATGAATTGAATCCGGCCCCTAAAACAACAGCTTGTATACATTGGGGTGTTTCCACCAGAGGCGGAAACTTTCAAGCAAGTGAAAGGTGGGGTATCCTTGTCTCTTGTCTACATTGCAAAACGGGGAGGTCCAAAGGAACATGCTTGACTGTTTTCTCATTGAGCGAGTTTTGTTATGGCAATTGATTATGCCAGCTTTCAAATGCACAGCCAATTATAGAGTGTTTGGGAAGGTTTGTCTGAGTTTTGCAGTTGGGTTACTTCTTGGGGATGCTCATCAATTCATACCATATCTCATGAAAGAGGTGTGCTCTGAGGAGCTCCCCAAGGGGATGTGCGTAATGTACGAGGGGGCCTCAGGGAAGATCTGTAACTTCGAGGTTCTTATATGGGATGAAAGCCCTATTTAGGGTGCAGAGTCGAGACGTCATAGGGTGTAAGTTGCGGCATTCGAGAAAATAGTGTTTGATGCTTTCTTTTGCAGGACAACAGGGGCAGTTTGGGGATGCTAGTGGTGGGAGGAATTGGTACCAAGCGTTGACTTGGATGATGGGGAAGAAAATATAGAGCATTAAGTCTTGTGTGCGTAAGTTGACTAGGAGGGCAAGGAGTTTGTTATACATACCTTTCCAGTTAAAGGAGGATGAGGGATGGTGCTTGGCCAATGAGAGGCGGTATGATGGGCGTGTATGGAGGGTGGCGATTAGCCGTGCGTAGATGTCTTGGAAGGAGGATTTCTTAGGGTGGAGGGGGTGGCTTTGGCATGTGTTGGGGGTGATTGTCCAGACATAGAGGCCTTTCTTGCAGTAGAGGAGGATGGCGATTGCAAGACGGAGCACGCTTGGGCGAAGTCAAGGGTGGGGTCGGACTTTTACTATGATGCGGTAATTTGGATAGGTTCTCATACTCTTCGATCTTGGTTGGGGTTCAGCTTGTATCCAGTTGGTGGTGGAAGACTGCCAAGGGAGGATAAGGTGACATGTTTGGTGACCGGGAGGAAGTCCAAAGTGGATTCAGGGTTTAGCATGGCTTTTTACCACGATAGAGGGAGGTGATCAACAATGTTTTCTAGAATGGCAAGCTGTAGTTTTGTGAGTGGTGGGTGGAGGGAGGTTCAAAGCTCGAGGGAGGAGAGATATTGAACTTGTAGTTCTCTTGTCAGAAGGAAACGCTCATTGTAGGCTTTTTCAAAGGGGGTACCGTCTGGTTTTGTGAGGTTCCGATTGTATGCCAGTTATTCTTGTGCAATATCTGATTGAATGAGATGTGGTGATCGAATTTCAGGTTGTGTGGCTAGAAAGAAATTTAGAGCTAAGGTCCATTTTTGTGGCACTGGGGAAGTTGGATGAGTGTGATGTCAGGGTGGGAAAGGAAGAATTGGCATTTCTCGGGATTTTTTTGTGTGTAGAGGAGGGTGTCTCTCCAAGCGTGCAACCCTGGTTTGTACAGATTGTAGATTCACTTGGCACCTTGTGATGCGATGAGGGATGGCCATTTTACTTCCGAGGCCTTGATGTTGTGTGGGGGTTATGGTAATGTCCTTGGAATAGACACGTATTGTATTTTCATTGTCTGGCCTGTTCCGATGTGTTGAGATGAAGTTCAAGAGCGCAGATTCAAGAGTATGAAGGGTGTCTCTTGGAGACTATGTAGGAGTACTATAGGAATTTGGGATTAAGGTAAGAGTTCATGGCCATGGTTTTTGTGCGGAGTGGTGCGCAGAAGTTGTTCCAGAGTGGGATTGTCGCTTTGTTCCAATGGATGAGGGGTATCCACGTGTTGTGGGGGTTAGAATTTTCTATGGAACTGTATGCCTATGATGAAAATTGGACCTTCAGAGGTAGAGTAAGGAGTGTGGACAGGGGTTGGTGTGTGGGTGCCGATTGGCATTATGACTGCTTTCCAAATGTTGGTGCGAAGACCTGTGATTCGAGTGTCTGTATAGAAAACACAACTGCATTGATGGAGTTCGGGATGTGATCTTGCAATGATGGTGGACTCGTCGGCATAGCCGGCGAATTTCTTCGGATGTGTGGGGCTAGGGAGATGCCAGTGAGGCGCTCGCGTATCTAGTTGGCAATGGGCTCCATTGCATTGATAAAGAGTGCAAGCGCTAGTGGGCATCCTTGGCGTACACCAGAATCAAGAGTAATAGGGGTAGTGATGTGGTCGTTTATGAGGAATTGGATCTATGTGTTGGAGTGGAGGAGTTTTACCCATTGGATAAGTTTTGGGGGGAGGCCGAGGTGGGCAAGCGCTTCATACATAAAGGCTCAGTCGAGTGAGTTGTAAGCCTTTTCAACGTCTGCCGCTAGGTAATACAATGGGGTTTTGGTTTTGGTGGCCCAATGATGAATGTCTTGGAGTTGTGCGAGAGTGGGTTGAATATTTTGACCGGGAGAAACCCTTATTGGTCCTGGTTTATGAGGTAGGGTAGGGCCGTCTTTAAGCATTCGTCAAGGAGCTTTGTAAGGATCTTGTATTCAACGTCTAGAAGAGAGATTGGTCTATCTTTAGTGAGTAGTGTGGCATCGTCTTTTTTGTGGAGAAGAACAATGGAGTTAATGAAAGTGGGGTGGCGGTGGGGATGGTGAAAGAGGTTAGTGCAGTGTGCTGGAGAAGTTGGGTGGTGCGGCCATTCGAAATGCTGCTTTTTTAAAACTTTCCTAGGAGGCGGGCTTTGTGTGAGGCCTGCGAGAGAACTGCATATGCAATTTCAGTTGTGATGATTGGGCTGTTGAATTTTTCATAAATGGAGCCATTTTTCCAAGCGTGACGGTAGAAATCCTACAAAGCTGGCTACTTATTCTGGTTTTTTGTAGATGTGCTTAAAGAAACGTTCTACTTCTGTGGCAATGGCTTCCTGTGTGTACAGGTTGTCTCCAACTGGAGTGGTAGTGCAGGTAATCAATGTTTGAGCTTTCTGGGAGTGTAGTTTCCTGTTAGTGATGGAGGATGGGGCGGTAGATTGTGTATTCAATCGGATTTTGGCAGCGTGGGTGAGAAATGCTGCTCTCTGTTTGAAACAACGGTCTAACTGGCATGTGGCCGTTTCAATGAGCGGAGTCATCATGTGGTCATTGGTGAGGTGAAATTTGTGTCAAAGACTTGCGATTTTGTGTGTGAGATGAGCTATGTTTTTCTTCCTTTTGATGTCTTCTTGTTTGCTGAAAGATGCCAGATGGGTTTTGAGGTGTGCTTTATATTCAGGCCATGACCTGAAGGAAATATTGGTGAGGAGTTTCTGTACCCATTTGGTTTGCAAGAGGGACGCGTTCAAATGCCAATAGCCTGGGCCCCTGTGTATGGACTCGAGTGTGAATTGAATTTGGAGTGAGTTGCTGGCTATGTGGTCAGGGATGCATGAGGGTTATGCAATGTATGATGAAAGGGAAACTTGTTTTGGTGTAAACATTATCAATAAGGAAGAAACAGGTATGTTCCTTATAGCAAAAGGTGAACTCTTTAGCTATTTGGTGTTTCATCTAGAAAGTCATCCTGGAATTTATGGTATTCCAACATGCGAGAGACTGTGTGGTCTATTGTGTTTGAGGGTGGCGATCTAACCAAAGATGATGTGACATTGTTAAAGCAATCCACAGGGATGTGGGCTTTGAACACTGCTAGTGCTTTGTTCATCGTGTCTCAAAACAATTGGCGTTGTGTAGGGTTTGGAGGAGCATAGATTCCTGTAATTCTAAGAATTTCTTACCTGATTTTTGTGTTTTAATGTGTGTGAGATGTCCTCCTCATTTGAAAAGTACATTGGCAGAGGAGGGACTTAGTTCTACAAATCAAGATTCCCACGGTGAGCTGTGTTAGAGCGTTGTTGTGCTGGATACCATAAAGGGATTGTACAGGGGAAAAATCAAGCAGATCTGTGTTTTGGAGACGTGTGCCGGTTAAGATGAGGACATCGGCTTTGTCTTGTTCAAGGAATGATTTCATATGCGTGTGCTTTGTGAGGTTATTCAAACCATTGCAGTTCAAGTGGAGAAGTTTGAGAGAGTGGAAAGGGGGTGGTTGGACTGGGGTGCATATTGTGCTGTGTGGAGGTTGAGTTTGGGGGTTATCAAGAGAAACTAAAGTGTGGAAATTATTAGCGAATTGAGAGGGACACTTTGAAGTTGTGCGGAAGGGGAGGGAGGGGAGGAATTGAGGGTATGCGAGGGTGGGACGTGCGTGACGTCTCGCCCAAGGTGGTTCATGAAATAGGACCTGGACTGTGAGGTCCAGTGTTGTTGTACCTCTGCCTGCACATGCAGGAACATTATGTTAGAACATTGGGGATGGGCCAACGGAGCATGAGAGCATGGGGGTGGTGGGAGAACTTACACGTTAAAAGTGATAAAAGTGATGCCGCGGCCGCGGGCAGGAAGACTGTGTGGACCTGTTTTGCTCTTCTTTTTGGAGGGGAGAGCGGTTGCAATTGTAGTGCTAGTGGATGGGTCGTCAACGATGTATGCATGGTGGTTTGGGGGTGAGATGAGAGACATCGTGGCTGTTCCGTTGAATGGGGTAGAGGTGACCGCCAGGATTTCCATGAGGTTCATCACACGGTTCACAAGAGGGTCTGTTGGGGGTCCCTCTGTTGGTGTTGGCGGCGGGGCATACTGTCCAGGTTTTAGCTTTCCATTCAAGAGCTTCCTCAGCTCTTTGTATTCTGCTGACCGGGGGAGGACAAGACTTCCGACATAGTGGGTCTTGAGGGTGTGCGCAAGTTCTAAAGGTGAGTTTTGGAGTTGTAAATGTGGTCTACGAGTTCCACGAGGGTCTTGCCATGTGCGAAGTTGCGCATCACACGTCTTGACACGGGAAATGTATTTTCGCATGCATTCCCCATGCGACCGTGGCTGATCGCCAAGATGGCTCCCTGCGACCCCCCCAAGCTTGGACCTCAGCTCCGACCCTGCCCACCCAACGTGATCTCACCCACCCATGGTCATGACCTGCGCCGACAGGAAACATGAGACCAAAACTAATGCGCAGGAGCTGAAGCCAAGAAGGCCTTGCTCACAGGTCCATGTACGCACAGGGCAGGTCGCCCCACCAGAAACTGCGGTACTAGCGGCCAGTGTTTCTAGCCACTGCTCCACCCCCCTCCTTCTCATCCTTCTCATCTTTCTCCCCTCGAACCACCAAATCCACAAATCGGACCGTGAACCTTGCCACACAAAGCACCGCCAACTGGACAACCGACCCTGGCCTTCGCAAACAGACCCCATCTCTGCCGCTCTCAGTGTGCTCATTGGTACATGCCTCCCGGTTTTGAGTGTGCTCTCCAACTTCTGAAAAACTTGGCACACAGACACACAAAACACCCACATCAGTCACACAACATTACAAACACAGGGTGTTCATCCCCTTCACCCGTTCACCTGCAAAACACGGTGCAGACAAAAATTCAGCAGGCTTTCTAGACTGAAACAATGCTTCGCCCCGCTACCCCTCCCCAATGTAACTCCGCCAACGGCGCCAACGGCAAATCCATCATCTCTGCGATCCAGCACGTCAAGACCCCCACCCACCGCAACGCTATCCGTGCGGCGGGGGAAACTGGCCTGACCCCTCCGCTCTTTCTGGATCACGCAACTACCCCTTTCCCCACCCTCCTGCGCTTTCTCAACGAGCGCAATCCCAACTAAGATATTATAGTCTCTGCTGTCTAAACCAGTCCGGCAAGGGACTACTTATGTGTGGATGCATGAGTTGCCCTAGTTTGTTAATGGAACAATACCTCCGAGTGACCTTTCATCCCTTTGAACTTGCATACCCTTGGCTTTGGGTGTCACTAAGACGATATCTCTCTTTGAAGGGAAGATGGAGAATACAACCCATGTCACGCAATATTGTGTTTGAGAAACGTTCCTACACACGGGAGATACAACAACACCCAGTGGATAACCACAAAACGTCAAAAGATGAACAGAATCTGGAGACTGATGCATTGCACAACCAAGGTTTCTTCACCTCTCACCATGCAACCGACACACAACTGTTGACAACTATCATCCCCAGGTCGGCCAAAATCTTAAACAAAGCAAATCCTCAACAAGTCTCGAAGGACTCTTTCTCCCCTCTCAGTTTCAACGCCTCAGTACCGCCCCGTAGTGTACATGACTTTGAGAAACACATAGAAGAACCGCAAACATCGTGCACCCCTTACCGCTCCCCACTTTCTCTCTCCACTCCTTTCCTGTCTGGCTCCAACGACAACCCTCTCTTAATGACCAACCCCCTCCAGGTCGACCCTACACATGGTGAAACAACCTCCCCAGCAGCCGGCCCTCCCTTAGATCCCATGGGAAGGCCTTCCCATGCTGACTTCCAAACAGCTCACCCAGACCCGAGACAACGTCATAATCCAGCTCCTCTCGATCAGCCCACCAACGGTCCACATGGCAACCCTATCCCGGTAGTTGTCCCACGAAGCGCCCGGGGCGCCTCCGACCCTTCCCATCTTCCCAACTCCCTAAAAATTGCAGTTTTGAATGTGAATAGTCTTGGTCCCAAAAAGAAGTGGGACACTTTGCTTGCCTTTGCCCATTTCCACAAACTGGATATCATTGCCCTCCAGGATACTCGACTCACAACCCCTATCCTTAAACGGTCTCTCGCACTCAAGCTAAAAGCACGGATTCTCCCGTCACAATCAACTGGCGACATGACCAACATTGTGCTTTTCAATGAGGATATCCTAGTTAAACAAGCACGCACTCATGAGTCACGAAGGCTTCTACATGCGTCACTAACATGGCAGAATTTCACCTTCGACATCATCACCACTTACTTCCCAGCCCAGGCAAAAGCACGTCTTCGCTTCATCGAACATGACTTCGGCCCCTTCTTGGACCATCGTTATGATCCTCACACT
>SZWC01003964.1:161725-172054 GCA_023375785.1 Penium margaritaceum | reverse complement strand
AGAACTTCACCTTCGACATCATCACCACTTACTTCCCAGCCCAGGCAAAAGCACGTCTTCGCTTCATCGAACATGACTTCGGCCCCTTCTTGGACCATCGTTATGATCCTCACACTCTCCTTGCAAGAGACTTTAATTTTGTGGAGCAGTCCCTTGATCGTACCTCAAAGAGAACTGACCCTCGCGAATCAAGTCTTTTCCAGCTCTTCTCGAGCAGACATCTCCTTCAAGAAACCTTTCGTAAACACAACCCAGATAAAAGCTCCTTTACCTTCACGCCTAAGCAGGGAGGAGGATCTAGAATCGACCGTTTCTACCATTCACCTGAAATGGATCCAATCATTTCCTCGAGCTCTCACCAAATCCTTTTTCCGGGACTCTCCAACCACCAACAATGTTAACTAATGCTCGTGAACCACCCCATCATGCCACATCGCGGACCGGGCTATTGGAAGCTAAACGTCACCCTCCTCAAGAAGCCAAAGGCCCAACAATTTACATCTCACATAACCTCATCCTCCAACTGGGATGAACTCAAGACCAAAGCAAAAGATTTCTTTATACCATACTCCATAATCGAAAACCGACGACGATCACACACCCTTAAGTCCCTTCTTCGAAAATTACAGGTCGCCACATACAAAGCACAACGTCAACCAAGTTACCACAATCACCAAGTGCTCACAGCTCTCCAAGCCCACATCAAGAAATACCTCCTACATGAACAAGAATTTCTTACTCTTAAGGCTCGCATTCGAGTTCAAACGGACTCGGAGATTCCCTCATGTTTCCTGTCCAATAGAATCCGCAAAAGACTGAGACAGACTTCGATCCCCTCCCTTCTCCACCAGGGAGTCCTACAGACAGACCAGGAAGTGATACGACAAACCGTCCACACTTTTTACTCGCATCTCTACCAAGAGAAACCCACCATTCCTGCATCCCACCCCTTCTTTAGGGTTCCACACAGGATAGCTCCCCCGCACCTCGCCAAGACACTGATTCTACCTTTTACAGCTCAAGAGGTTGAGAAAGTCCTAACGACGCTCCCATGGGGTAAATGTCCTGGCCCCGATGGCATCCCTGCTGAATTCTATGCTACCTATTCAAACCATCTCCTTCCTCATCTAATGGCCTTGACAAATAAGGTCTTCTCCTTCGATGATCACCCTGTTTCAGACGCACAACTCACTGCCTCCATTACAACCCTCATCGTAAAAAAGGGCGATAACCAAGACATCTCCAACTACCGACCGATTTCTCTCTTAAACACGGATTACAAAATCCTTGCAAAACTCCTCGCCAACAGGTTAGCATCCATCCTGCCATATATCATACACCAGGACCAAACGGGATTCATTCGCGGAAGGAGCATTAAAACCACCATTTCCGAAATCCTAGACTTTCAACACTGGGCCACACAGAACCGCCCAGAGGCAGGCCTACTATTTGTAGACTTCGCCAAAGCCTACGACTCTCTCAACAGATTCTTCTTGTTTCACGCTCTCCGTCACATGGGGATCCCTCCAATTTTTGTTTCCTGGGTTGAATCATTCCACGACCTCTCCTCAACACGCATATTGGTCAACGCCTTTCTAACAAGTGAAATTGCCATAAACTCTGGTGTTCGCCAAGGATGTCCTCTAGCTCCATACCTCTTCATTTGTGGTATGGAATATGTTGCCAACACAATCCGTCACGAACTCCCAGGGGTCCGTATGTCAGAAATTCTGGTCAAAACGTTCGCTGGTTATGCTGATGACACAACCATCTTCCTTAACCATACTAAGGAAGCCGCCTTAGCTATGTCACTGCTTGAACAAAGTACTGTCATTACTTGTAAGCCGGACAGTGTCAACGGCACTGATCACGGCTTGATACTTCCTTTAACGTGTGATCTGACTATGGATTTGGAATCTACAGGAAAAACCGTGCAAGATCAACCCAAGAACGGGGTCGATCCATCAAGAATTGAGGAAGTTACGCCCGGCCAAAGGTTGGACCGGCCGAGGGGAAAACAGATGACGGGAATTCATCCCCAAGGACCAAGGCTCGACCCTCGGAAGACCCAACAAGGCCAAAGCGCCCCTTGGGGCCCGGTTAGTCAATGAGTCAAGGATCATTGAGGGCCAAGGGCGCTTTGGAATGGTGCCCCGATGTGTTATTACCAGCAAGGGCGCTTCGGGCGGCCGTCACCGCCGCTAGTGGTGCTGCCAGCGGCAGATTATCGTGGTTCACGGAAACGGCCATATCTCGGCCGTTTCTCCACGGAATGATGTGATTCTTGGTGCGTTGGAAAGCTGGGAAGATGAGCTACGTGATGCAGGAGCAATAACGCTCATCCCAGGTCCATACAGAGCCGCGCACGGCTTGGCGACCTCGGGTCGCCTAGGATGTGTCATCATGTACATATAGTCTTGTATGTTTACACTTGAATAACAAGTACAGTTTACTCCCACTGTGCCACACGTGTTCCCGTGCTCCCCCAAGACAATCCTACGCTTCTGCAATGCCGGGTTGGTGTGCACCGGCCTCCCCTTGGTCGCCGTTGCCACCGGTTGGTGCCTCCACCATCCGGTTGAAGCTAGCACACCGAGCCCGGTTCACACTTGGTATCAGAGCCACCCTTGGCTCAGGAGCACAATCATCTACATGGCAACCTCTCCTGGTCAGCATAGACCAGCACGCATCTCGCCTCCTTGGCGGATCCGTGCCCAAGGCCAACCACGCACTCCGGTGACAAGGCGGTAACCGGAGGACCCGTTGAGGAAGAAGTTGCACCGGACGCAAAGATGACTTCATCCGGCTCGTCCTCATTGGCTGCGGCGTTTGACGCGTAAGGCAAAGTGACAGCAGCCGCAGCGCTGCAGAAGTTGCTCGCCGACATGCAGGCCAAGATGGACTTGTTGGAGAAGCAAAATGCGTACCTCAATGAAGAGCTCGCGAAGCGTCCAGTGCCAACACCAGTGGCAATTGCCACCGCAAACGTACCTGCGGTGGGCGTCCCGAGCCCGCCAAAGCCGGAGCCATTCGACCCATCAAAGAAGGATGGGCCAGCTCCACAGGCTTGGATACTCGGACTGGAATTATACTTCACCGCCATCGGCGTGGATGCCTCAAGGTACGAGGCGCGCCGCGACTATGCCGTGACCCTGTTGAGAGGGACATCGTTGGATTGGTGGGCCAATGTGATGCGGTCCAATCCACACGGCAGTGGAGCAGCAATGGTCGCCAGCATTGCGGCCGCGATCGGAATCTCAACCTCATCGGCTCCAACGTGCAGTAGTGGCGATCCTACCCTGAAATGGCCGACCTCGTGGAAGGAGTTCACGGAGGCGTTCATCAAGCGCTTCACCGTGGGTGACGTGAGGAACAACGCACGTGCCAAGCTGCGTCGGCTTCACCAAACTGGCGGCGTCGCCAAATACACCCGCAGGTTTTGTGAGATCGTCGCCAACTGTGGCTTCGACTCCCACGAATTGTGCTTCCACTACAGCAACGACCTCAAGAACGACGCCCGCGCTGTGACGGTGATGCACGATCTCAACGACGACCTGTCGGCAATGATCGCAGCAGCCGAACGGTACGATTCGCGTGTGCAACAGGCTCATTCCAACAGCCACAACTCTTTTGGTGGTGGTTATGGCAAGCGGGCCGAGAGCGACGTCATGCCCATGGAGATCGGAGCGTTGCAACAGCACAAGTGCTACAACTGTGGCAAGCCTGGCCACATTGCGCGTGACTGTCGGAGTCCAAAGAAGGGCGACGGCAAGGGTAAGCGGCAAGGGAAGGGGAAGCAAGCCACAAAGGAAGCGGATAAAGCAACAAAGGAGTCGGAAAACGAGGAGAGCCGGGAGTAGATGGCGTTACTCCTGGCTCCTCTCAGCCCAAACCGCCAGTTGACCGCCCACCCGAACGCCTTGCAGCAATTAAGGGGGTTTCCGAGGTCAAGGCATGGGACGCGGGGTATGAGGAGGAGCAGCCCACACTTCTCTTGGAGGCGCGAGTGAAAGGCGTCAAGGAGAAGGTGGCGAGCCTGCTGGATTGTGGCGCGAGCCACAGTTTTGTGAGCATGGAGTGTGCTCAGAAGTGGGGCCTTGCGCTCACGAGCAAGAAGCGGACCGCTAACCAAGTGGACGGAACAATTGAAGTGGGGTACCTGGCCCGTCCCCTCTCCATTCGCGTGGGGAAGCTTCGCATAATGACCGTATACCGGGTGTGTCCGATGAAGGATTACGATGTGATCCTCGGTCGTGACTTCCTCCACAAGTACAACCCCGTCGTCAATTGGGAGGCGCGCACCGTCTCAGTCAAGCTCGGAGACAAGGAGTATCCCCTGCCTACGTGGTCCAAGGGAGAGGCCGCGGAGGAGGAGACTTGCGAGGAGGAAGCGCCGCAGCAGTCGGTGCCTCGCAAGGAGGAATCGGCGCCTATGATGCTGAATTTGGTGCAGCTCAAGCGCGCGATTCGAAAAAGGGAGCAGATTTTTCTGGCGTTCGTGCGAGACGTGGAAGACAATTTCGACAAACCAGAGGATGTGGCGCCTGTTGTGGTGCATGGGGCGACTCGTGAGCAGCCTGGGGCCCAAGGCAAGTTTGCCGCGGTGCCCGAGGGGCTTCGGAAGGTGTGTACAGAGTTTGAGGACATGTTCCCCGACACCCTCCCGGCGGGTCTGCCACCAAAGCGAGACGTGGACCATCGCATCGACCTCAAACCTGGAGTGCGCCCGCCTGTTCTTGCAACGTACCGCATGAGCGACGCGCAACTGCAGGAGCTCAAGAAGCAGCTGGCCGAGATGACGGAGCAGGGTTTCATCCGCCCATCCTCGTCTCCTTACACTGCACCTGTCTTGTTTGTGCAGAAAAAAGACGGGGGAGATGCGCATGTGCGTGGACTACCGGGCGTTGAACGAGTTGACCATCAAGAACCGGTACCTGCTTCCAGGAGCTGAGGAGCTCTTCGATCAGCTCCGTGCGGCTCGCTTCTTCACAAAGATCAACCTCCGTTCCGGCTACCACCAGATCCGCATCGCAGCACATGATGTGGAAAAGATGGCCTTCCGTACCCGCTATGGTCACTACCAGTTCCTCGTGATGCCTTTCGGGTTGACCAATGCGCCGGCCACCTTCATGGCGGCGATGAACAACATCTTCAGGCCACACTTGGATGACTTTGTGGTGGTGTACCATGACGACATCTTGGTGTATAGCAGGACGGCGGAGGAGCATGAGGAGCATGTGAAGAAGGTCCTCGAAATTTTGCGGAAGGAGAAATTTTTTGCAAAACTCTCTAAGTGTGAGTTCGCGGTGGGGAAAGTTGAATTCCTTGGACACATAATTGGCAATGGACAGATTGCCATGGACCCGCGCAAGGTGTCGGCCATGCAAGAGTGGCCGAAGTTGCGTAGTGTGCACGNCGTACTTGGATGACTTCGTGGTGGTGTACCTCGACGACATCTTGGTGTATAGCAGGACGGCGGAGGAGCATGAGGAGCATGTGAAGAAGGTCCTCGAAATTTTGCGGAAGGAGAAATTTTTTGCAAAACTCTCTAAGTGTGAGTTCGCGGTGGGGAAAGTTGAATTCCTTGGACACATAATTGGCAATGGACAGATTGCCATGGACCCGCGCAAGGTGTCGGCCATGCAAGAGTGGCCGAAGTTGCGTAGTGTGCACGATGTGCAAGTGTTCCTTGATTTTTGCAACTACTATCGCGGGTTTATCCTTGGCTATGCGGGAGTGTCAGCGCCACTCTCCAATCTCACTCGCAAGGATCGCGAGTGGAGTTGGGGAGTTAGCAAACAAGAAGCCTTTGAGAATCTCAAACGAGCTCTGACCTCCGCGCCGGCCTTGCACTTGGCCGACAGCGGCCGTGAGTTTGAAATGGCAACGGATGCATCGGACCTGGCCATTGGTGGAATCCTTTTGCAGGACTTTGGCAACGGGTCGCAGCCGGTCGCCTACTACTCGCGCAAGTTGCGCGGGGCGGAGCTGAACCATGCCACCCATGACAAGGAGATGCTCGCCGTGGTCGCAGCCTTCAAGAACTGGCAGTGTTACCTCAAGGCACGGAAATGCACGGTCTACACCGACCACCACGCGTTGAAGTACTTCAAGACGCAGCCAAACCTGAGTCGGCGGCAAGCGCGTTGGGTGGAGTACCTCGAGTCGCACTTCGACTACGAAATCGTGTACCGGCCGGGTCGCATCAACCCAGCCGACGCACCCTCAAGGCGACCAGACCTGATGATGCGGGTCGCGTCTCTCACCATCCACGAGGATGCTTTCCTTGTGAAGCTCTTCACGGAGGGATACGAGACGCATGGGGAGTACGACGCTCGGAGATTTTTCTTTGAGGCGCCGTATTGGCGACGGCGCGGCACGCAACAGGTGGTGGTTCCCGTAGTGCCCGCACTTCGGCAGCTGATTTTGGAGGAGTGCCATGACAGTGGCCCGAGCGGTCACTTCTCCGTCGATAAGACATTGAAGACGGTGGCTCACTTCTTTTGGTGGCCCACCATGTCGTCGGAGGTGGCTGAATTATGCCGGAGTTGTGACGTGTGCCAACGTCACAAGGCGAGGAGGACAAAGACCCCGGGTCTCCTCCAACCCTTGCCCATCCCCGAGCAGCCGTGGCAGGACATCTCCATGGATTTCATCACGGGTTTGCCCACGAAAGCAGCAGGCCACAATGCGGTGTTGGGGGTGGTGGATCGCTTCAGCAAGATGTCGCACTTCATTGCGACGCATGATACGGTGAGCGCGGAAGGCACGGCTCGGATGTTCCTCGAGCACGTGGTGCGTCTCCATGGCGTGCCGCGGTCCATTGTGAGCGACCGTGACCCGCGTTTCACAAGCAAGTTCTGGCGAGAACTCATGGAGCGGTACGGCAGCAAGGTGCAGCTGTCGACCAGTTTTCATCCCCAAACTGACGGGCAAACGGAGCGAACAAACCAGACGTTGGAGCAGCTCCTTCGTACAGTGGGTGATCCGGACGAGGCAGCGTGGGACCAACGATTGCCGGTCGCTGAACTGGCATACAACTCCGCCACGTCCGCCTCCACCGGCAGGGCGCCATTCGAGGTGGTGAACAGGACAGTGCCCGCCACGCCCCTCAGTTTGCACGTTGCAAGCAACCTGCCCGCGGTGGAGTCTACAGCACGTGACTTCACGCAGATTTGGGCGGCAACGCGGCATGCATTGGCCAAGGCGCAAGCGCAACAGAAAGTGCAAGCGGACCGCCGACGTGCAGACGCAACGCTCAAGGTCGGTGACCGCGTGCTTCTCAACAGCGCGCACGTCAAGCTTTGCGGGGTCCGGTCCGACAAGTTAAAACCCCGGTGGCTTGGTCCGTTCAAGGTGCTCGAAATGCGGACACCCGTGGTGGTACGGTTGGCTCTTCCTCCTTCCATGCCTGTCCACGATGTGTTCCACATCTCCAAGCTCAAGCTCTACCATGATCCGGCCGAGCATTTCCCTGGCCGCAGTTCTGAACCTCCCCCTCCGGTGGTGATCGAGGGCAAGCAAGAGTTTGAGGTGGAGGTCATCCTTGACCACCGTCGTCGTGGTCGTGGATCGGAGTACCTGGTCAAATGGAAGGGCTATGATGCGGCCCACAACTCATGGGAGCCTGCTCGCAACTTCAACGTTGGCGGGATCAATGCTATCCTCCGGGAGTATCAAGAGCGAATGGGACGGCTCGCTCCTAAAGGGGGGGGTAGTGTAAGCCGGACAGTGCCAATAGCACTGATCACGGCTTGAGGCTTCCTTGAATGTATGATCTGACTGTGGATTTGGAATCTACAGGAAAAACCTTACAAGATCAACCCAAGAATGGGGTCGATCCATCAAGAACTAAGGAAGTTACGCCCGGCCGAAGGTTGGACCGGCCGAGGGGATAACAGATGACTGGAATTCATTCCCAAGGACCAAGGCTCGACCCTCGGAAGACCCAACAAGGCCGAAGCGCCCCTTGGGGCCCGGTTAGTCAATGATTCAAGGATGATTGAGGGCCAAGGGCGCTTCGGAATGGCACCCCGATGTGTTATTACCAGCAAGGGCGCTTCGGGCGGCCGTCACCGCCGCTAGTGGTGCTGCCAGCGGCAGATTATCGTGGTTCACGGAAACGGCCATATCTCGGCCTTTCCTCCACGGAATGATGCGATTCTTGGTGCGTTGGAAAGCTGGGAAGATGAGCTACGTGATACAAGAGCAATAACGTTCATCCCAGATCCATACGGAGCCGCGCACGGCTTGGCGACCTCGGGTCGCCTAGGATGTGTCATCATGTACATATAGTCTTGTATGTTGACACTTGAATAACAAGTACAGTTTACTCCCACTGTGCCACAGGTGTTCCCGTGCTCTCCCAAGACAATCCTACGCTTCCGCAACGCTGGGTTGGTGTGCACCGGCCTCCCCTTGGTCGCCGTTGCCACCGGTTGGTACCTCCACCATCCGGTTGAGGCTAGCACACCGAGCCCGGTTCACATTACTGGACTCCATGTCAACCAACAAAAGTCCCGTCTCACAACTTTCTCCTTGGCCACCTCAAGCATCACTCCACCCGCCATCCCCCTTCTTGGACTCAATGAAACAGAACGAGTGCTCGGTATTCAATTCTCCCAGGCATATGATCCCGGGCACACATGGGACCCCCTCATAAAGGCCATTCAAAGAAGTATACAAAAGTGGGATAACATCTACCCGACACTTAAAACTAAGGTATCCTTGGTAAACTCATATCTTCAACCAAAGTATCTATACCAGGCAGATGTGGTCCCCCCTCCCTCCAACATCAAGAGAATACTCCTCCATATCTTTTCTTCCTTCCTCTCCTCACACCACTCTCACAAGCGAAATGCCTCCACTTCCCTCAAACTCATACCTCTCGCAGTCGCCACTGCCGTCCCGAGAGATGGAGGACTAGGTATGGTTCACCCCTTCCACAAAATTGATGCGCTTCATGCTAAGTGGGTCCACTCTCTCCTATCGTCACCCCTCTGTCCGTGGAGGATCGTCTCCCTCTCCTCCCAATCCTTCCCTTATCAAGGACATTTTTTCACTCTCTCACACATTCCGAAATCTTTGCCCTTACACATATCTGAGCGATGGCAAGCATACACCCACGCCTTCTTTGCGACCAAACCGACAATCCTCCCTCCAACTCAGTGCCACGACGACCTCTTAGCAGAACCACTAGCCTTAAACAGATGGATCCGTCGCCCGTCGAACGCACCCTATGGCATCCGCGCATGTGAAGCTTTCCTCCTCCACAAACAACTCCAGCTCAACAACATATGCAGGATTACACCCGGATACTCATATCGTAAATGCACCAATGCAGAACTAGCGGCCCGTGGTTTCACCCGTTCGGAAGTCAGACTTCTTAACAAAGTTTTCCAATCGTTACCACAGGTCTGGCGAACAACTCTAGCCTCTCCCCCATCGGCCTTCCATCTAACCTCCATATCCAACTATTTTATACAAAGAGGAACTTTCTCAATTCTCCAACACGAGATCTACCTCCCCATTGAAGCACACCCTTCCTACTTTGTGTGCAAAGCGTTTTCCATTGACGATGAGACCTACCATCTAACCCCCCATAACCGGCTCCTGCGGGTTCACCTCCCCATCCATGCGGCTACACCCGCCTTCGTCCGAGACAATAAACATGTTACCCATGTTGGACACACACTCTTCCCTGCTCATAGATTCTCTAGCCTTGATGATAAACCCCCCTCAACAAAGCAACTTTTGGCCTCCTTCTCTCCGCCACGGAGAATCGTAGTCCCCCTTTCAAAGTGGTCTCAACAAGCACCAAATGAGCTCAACTGGAAAACCATCCTTCCAGTTTTCCACCACCGAATTCTTCCTCCCAAAGCACGAGATGTCCTCCTCCGCATCCTCCTGCGTTCTATCCAGGTGTGACGATGTTATCATTTCCTCCCAAACTCAGGCAATTGCCCCCGATGCAACAACGAAGAAACAATTGAACATTGCCTTTTTTAACTGTCCTCGCATAACCCGCGGTACATAACTGCTTTCCTGGATAAATCGCTCTTACTTCTCAGGCCGCAGCCTACACGAATTGGACCTCCTTTTCTACGCTCCACGTAACAAACAGACCCGCCTGTCTTGGGCCCTCATACTCGGGTCCTATATGCACCAAGTTTGGCTTCACCGCTGCGAATCCATCTCGCATCCCGGTGTCCCCTTCCATCCTTACCTCCAAGCCCTGCTTCAAACAATACCCTCACAAGCGCTGATCTTCCTCGATTCTCAACCCCCGGAACGCTCCCAAGCTACAATAAGGGCTCTATCCAACCCAGG
>SZWC01003964.1:124924-155646 GCA_023375785.1 Penium margaritaceum | reverse complement strand
AACAAGAAAAAATGGAGCTGCTCAACGAACTCTACTCCTTGAAGATGGAGTTCTAAACAAAGGTCGGCAATCACATGTCTCATCTCAAGGTCCTGGTGGAACGTACCGGTGTCATGGGACACATTATTCCAAAGCCACAAGTTGTGCACAAGCTCCTTGGGAGTTTTCCTCGATGATTCAACTGCACAGTTGAACAGATCCTGGTCTCACAAGAACAATGCCTAGCCATTGACAAACAGATTCAAGAACAAGAACGAAAAATTCAACAAGAGGAACTTGGACTTCAACACCTTGAAAATCCCAACGGCGGAGGAAGCCAACAAGGAGCATATTAAGTAAATCAAGTGATTCCTCAAGCAGCAGCAGTCGTTCCAGCACCATCTTTTGCCCTAATCCTTGAACGCGTCTGTAATTCCATCTTGCGAGGAGAAGAATAATTCAGCAGAGATACTAGTTCAACTGATTCAGCTCTCTACACAAGATTTTAGAGAGGAGGGCCCAAGAAGTTCTAGTCAACAAATATCAAAGCCCTGGATGTCCTGGATATGGACAAGGCCATCTCACTTCAATGAACACCCCAGTTCACAACCACCATCACGTGACATCCCCACCTCGACACCGACAACAAAGACAAGGACCATGTGGATCTCCTAGAACCAAAGCATTTTCAAACACACAGTGCTGGAGCTGTGGTGAAATTGGCCACATCAACACATTCTGGCCAAAGTGTGCGAGGTTCAAGCCTGGAGCTCAACAGGCAATGATGGCTCAAGATGCAAGAAGTTCCTCATCTGCGTCACTATTGTTTTCACGACAATCATCAGGTTTGGTGGCACGCCTGGATCAAGATGACCTTCACCTCAAATTTTTGGATCAGCCTGACACAACTCAGAAAATTTTTGAGTTTAAGCCTTTGGGAAAGATGGCCATAGAAAAACTGGTTTTATGCTCCATTGAAAGTGTTTTCCTCTTGGCTGCTAAACTATTGGCTCCGATCATCGACTCAGGGTGCACCATACATATGGCCAACAACAAAAAAATGGTTCACAATGTTCAAGCCACTGCAACCTCGCAAGGCTGTTCGCATGGGAGATTGAAGAATAATGATAGAAAGAGGCACTGGCTCCGTCTGCATGACCATCATGGTGGAAGGAAAACCCGTCTCTTGCCTTTTAGAAGATGTGCTTTGTGTCCCAGAGCTCTCAGCCAATCTAATCTCAGTGACCAAGCTGAATGAAAAATGTTTCAGAGTGGTGTTTGATCTGGACAAAAGCTGCAAGGTTTTTACATCATCAGGAGATCTTGCTACCGTTGCCAAGTGGAAAGGGAATCTTTATATCCTTCATACAGTTGACAGTGCAGCTGATTCCTCAGAACCAGAACTGGTCTTTGCCGCAGCATCAACTGAAGATCCCAAGAGTGATATCCCATCTCAGACTCAGACATTGAGTGAACTATGGCACGGCAAATTGGGACACACTGGCTACGGCACCCTAGCTCGCATGGCACAGAAGCGTCTGGCTCACTCACCACCCAGCTCCACCACTGCTCCAGCTACCAACGCAGTATGTGCAGGATCTCTTGCAGGCCGACAATCCCAAGACCCTTTTCCAAGCCATCCTGCAGCCAGGACAATGCAAAAACTTGAACATACTCACATGGATCTCTTTTGGATCCCAACCAAATCACTGTCTGGTAAACGGTCTTTTCTCTTTTTCATTGATGACCAGACCCACCACACCTGGGTGACATTCCTTTGTCACAAGTTTGAAGCTGCTGAGATCATTTCTTGGACGAAGATGGTTGAGAATGAGACCGGCCTCACTATCAAGTGCTTCAGATCAGACAATGGCACTGAACTCTTCAATCAAGCCCTCGGTTCTTTCTGCAAAGCCAAGGGCATTTGCTAGGAATCTATTGTGCCTCTTATCCCGCAGCAGAATGGGAAGGCCGAAAGAATGAACAGGAGACTCCTGGACAAATTCAGATCTATGCTCCATGATGCACAACTCCCACCAACATTCTGGGCTGAACCAGTGAACACATCTGTGCACATCTCCAACCTTGTCTCCTGTCGTTATCTTCCACACTCGATCTCGCCATACAAAGCCTACTTTGGGTATTGGCCAGATGTCAGCTACCTCCACGTTTTTGGCTGTCCAAGCTATGCTTGGATTCATTCCTCTCATAGAGACAAGCTGTCATCCCCCCACTGCAAGGGCAAACTGGTTGGCTATGAAGCTGCAGGGAAAGCATATCACCTATATGATCCTGTCACCAAGAATGTTTTCCGCAGCCGCAGCATGAAATTTGATGAAAACCTCCGCTCCGGCTCCACACCTGACACTGCACTACCAGCCCCAATCTGGATCACGATTCCTCTTGCTGACCCCAATCCGATTTCCAGAAATTGCAGATGGATCTGGAACCTAATGAACGCGATGGTGTCATCCCACCTGTTGTTCCTCATCTGGTGGCTCACCCTCCTATAATTCAACAACAGGAGCATCCACAGCAGCAACAGCAGCAGGTGTCCTAAGTCCTCGTCAACTCTATCCGCGGGATTGGCAACCTGGTCAACCCCCACGGCATTCAGCACGGCAGGCTCAACAAGCAGGTTTAGCCAAAGTTTTGGAGACTGCTTTCCTCAGCACTGAACCTGCTCCTTTCGAGGCTGCCTTTGTCACTCAGGCGGTAGACCCTTTCAGCTATCGTGATGCACTCACTCACCCACAGGCTGCTGAATGGCTTGGTGCAGCGGTTGAAGAGTATGAACAGCTTCTCAAGCAGTAGACATGGGAGCTTGTTCCACCTCCTCCAGGGGCTCCGGTTGTCTCCTGTAAATGGGTCTTCAAAACAAAGCTGGATGCTGCTGCTACACATTGCCTGTACAAGGCTCGCCTTGTGGCGTGCGGCTTCAGTCAAGTCTGCGGCATCAACTACAGTGATACCCTTGCCCCTGTGGCAAAGTATTCCTCAATTTGCGTCATCATGGCTCTAGCAGCCAGTCAGGGCTGGCATCTCCACCAAATGAGTGTCAAGTCTGCCTTCCTCAATGGTGATCGTGAGAAGGAGGTTTTCATGCAACAGCCAGAGGGCTTTACACAGCCAGAGGAGGAACATCTAGTGTGTCAGCTGTGAAAAGCCCTCCATGGCCTCAAGTTAGCGCCACGGCAGTCAAATAAAAAGATCCACGACTTCTTCCTTCAGCAACAACTGCAGCAACTGCACTCTGATCACTCTGTCTACTACAATGACAAGTTTGGTGTCATCATCTACGTGGATGATCTGATTCTTTTTGGCAGTGCTATGGCTGACATCACCGCTTTCAAGTCTGTACTGTCCACCACTTTTGAGATGACGGACATGGGTCCGCTCACATGCTACCTTGGCATTCAAGTCTGCCAAGGTCCTTCTAGCATTACTCTTTTGCAGGACTCATACGTCAAGGGCATGGCATCCAATTTTGACCTTGCTGAGCCATGACATACAGCGACACTGCTGTAGTTGGATCACCGTCTTACAAATGTGGTGACTACTGACATGCTTGCTGAAGTGCATGATACTCAACAATATCCCAGCATCGTGGGATCCCTAATGTATGCATCCATGGGAACGAGGCCAGATCTTTCCTACACTGTTGGTCTGCTCAGCCAAGGGTGCAATGCCCCAACCAAAGGGCCTGTTCTCCAAGCCAAGTGATGCGTCAAGTACCTCCGCTGCTCATCTTCCATGAAGATCCGTTACACAACAGGCTTTCATGTAACTCTCATACGCTACTACGACCTTGACTTTTCTGGCAACAAGACAAAAAGCAAGTCCACGTCAGGGCAAGTTTTTCTGCTTGTAGGAGAGCCTGTGAGCTGGCGATTAGAGAAGCAGTCAGCTTTGGCGTTATCCTCCACAACTTCAGAATACATCGCAGCGAGTGAGGCAACACGAGAAGCAGTCTGGCTGCACATGCTGTTGGGCAAGCCTGGCTGTGATCAGCTCGAGCCCACAACAATGTACTGTGAAATGAAGGCACAATTTCATTGAGCAAGGATCCAGTTCTACATGACAGGAAAAAAAATATGAAAAGCCAGTATCACTACATGCAGGACGCAGTGGCCGATGGGAAAAGATGTTTGGAGCATATTGGTACAGAAGTGCAGGTGGCAGATCTGTTCACAAAGGCAATTGATCACAAGCAGCACAATGTGCAGTGTGAGAGCATGGCAATGTGCACGTGAGGAATAACCTTTGCAACTCGGACCCCCAATGTGAGGTGGGAACCGAGAGCATGAGCATACGCATCCTGCACACATGGATGATGCATACTACATAGATGGATAGATAGAACACATGGGAGAGTTAAGTGGAGATGGAGCATAGGATCCATGTAACATGGTGCACTCAATGCAAAGATGCAGCCATGCATGAGGTAAAGAGAAACACAAAAAAGATTAGGTAAGCAGGGGAGGCACAGGGTTAGGTCTTTTATGTTTTTTTGTTTTCCTGTTGTTTCATTTTAGCCCTTTGACACACAAGGGGAGGAATATTGAAAAAACGTCTTTCAGGTGTGTGCCCAACGCGAAAAGAGGAGAAAATGAAAGGGGCAACGTAGAGGGCCAGCCCTCCGCTGACCCTCTGCCTGCCTGCACTACTCTACTCTACACTATCTGATGGGATGAGGAGAGGGTAGTCCCATGTCTCGCCCTGCCCACTTTGTACCTGTTATTCGATAGATAGCTTGTAATGAGCAGTATATGGATCTACTGGCAATGTGCATCACTGCACAGTGGTTTAGGGAAAAGAGGAGGAGCGACGTGTGCTCACCATCGACAGCAAATCCCGAAGCGACACAAACAAGGACATCGGGCACCTCTCGGACAGTTATTTATTATCGATCTATTGATCGATCAATCAACGATCTGCATGGATTGACCATATCTGTATCAATGACCACAATCACACTATAAATGAAGATCGCGGCCAAGATCCGGGGATGTTCTGAAGATATACATGAAGAAACAGTGTGATCACACCCCTAAGCTACTCACAGAAGACAGCTGACTGAACATGGCATCTGCTGACTGGCACTGTGTTGGCGGGTGGGGTAAACAACGTGTGCCAATCGAGGAACAACAGAGCAAGCACCAGGATAAAAGCCAGCAGTAGCGCAGTTTGTTTTTTTTCCTCTTTCACTACCAAGTATTCTCAAGACCATATTCTTTCCTCTTGTGTCACCGGGTTGCTCTCTGGTATTGTGTCTCACAACTGGCTCTTTGAGAGCAGAGATTTTGTGACTGGTGCAACTTTCAAGGGAAACTTTCAAAGGAATTCAAAGATCTTAATTTTCTTCAGTGGAAAATGTAGATACAACACAACCACAGGTTTTTTTTCAGTTGAGTGTTATGAAGACAAGGGAGAGAGCTCAGAAGAGGAGTTCACACCATTCTCTCATACCGATGGGGAGTATTTAGAGTGAGATTTGGTTGGTGGATAAGGTCAAGTGGATGAGTACACAGCAGGGATTGCAGTCAAAGTGTCATGTGAGCCATGTCATGTAAAGTCTAAATGCCGAGGTAGTAGCGGAGCCATATCATACATTTCAAAGCGATTTGAGAGGGCAGCTTTGCAAACATAGATCACTGTCACATCAGAGCCAAACAAGATTAGGTCATCGACATAATGAATTATCCCTAGACCGTGTGGACAAGAACAAAATTAGAAAGAGTGATCAGAATGAAGGCGGCCAAGGCCTTGGGAGATGAATAACTGATGGATCTTGATGTTCCATTGACGGGGACCTTGTTTGAGTCCATACAAGGAGCGGTTGAGCTTGCAGACCATGTTGGGCTGGGAAGAATTGATGAATCCTTCAGGTTGTTGCATGTAGATGTCTTTGGCAAGATCCCCATTTAAGAAAGCACACTTGACATCCACATCATAAAGTTGCCAGTTGTTGGCAGTAGCAAGAGAGATGATCACACTAATGGAGGAGTACTTGGCCACAGGGACAAATGTGTCACTGTAGTTCATGCCAAGAATTTGGCTGTAGCCTCGGGAAACTAGCCGGGCCTTGTAGTGCTCAGATTCTCCTGCGCTGTTCAGTTTGCAGCAAAAAATCCATTTGCATGTGACTATGGGCTCACTAATCGGCCTTGGCACCACAGTCCAGTTTTTTGGCTTGCAAAGCTGAGAAAACTCTTCTTCTGCTGCTTTTTGCCAATTTTTAGCTTCTGTTTGTTGCATGGCTTCTTTGTAGCTAACAGGATTAACGACTTGGGTGAGGAGAGCTCAGTCATCTGGTAGGTATTCTTCCATGTGATCTGTGGTATTGAGAAAGCTCAGCTGAAGAAAGATGGAGATTTTTTTCCTTGAGTAGATCTGGAAACAAGAGTCTTGTTGCTAGCAGTTGGAGCAGCGGTTGAAACCAATGTATCACATGGAACAGATAGAGCAGATGGAGCAAATGGAGCAGATGGAGCAGATGATGAGGATGCAGTGGGTGGTAGAACACCGTCATGTTCGTCAATAGTCTGGTCCCGATAGAGGATAGATGGTTCAACCACATGATCAATGTTGTAATGAGATGCCCCTAGTTTTCTGGCATACTCGGGGCTCGTCCGAGTTTCAGGGGCATGCGGGCCTTTTTCCGATTTTCAGAAATCCATCTTGCGGTCCAGCTCACCTCCGCTTCACCGCCGATGCAAGGAGGAGGAGGAGCGAGCGATTGAGCGAGCAAGGTGCTACTTCTCTTGCACCTCATGGAGCATTCTGAACACACCGCACGAGGGTGACCTCTCCCCCTCAGTGCATAGTGTGTGAAGCACGCTATCCGCCAAGGAGCTGTCTTGGAGAGGAGCCCCCGACAACATGCGCGGTCAACGGTGGGAGAAAAACCGATTACTGTGACCGTACGACGGTCAAAGTACTTCTGGTGGCATGCGTAACAAGGCGACCACACTCACCGCCAGGGGAGTACGCCCAGTGATGTCCACCTCACAAAGCGGCTCGCCTGAGTGGCACGCATCCATCGCTCAAGAACACAGAATTAAAGACAAACCGTCAATCTGGATCGATAGACGGCCAAGGACTTCTCGCACTGACCATTAAGTACAATTAGGGCACCAGGTACGGGTGCAAGTAGCTTAATCAAGCAATCTAGGAGAGCGGTAGGCTAGGGCCAGAGCTAGCCGGCTAGAAAATATACATATCCTATGTATTGCTCATTGT
Source organism: Penium margaritaceum (assembly GCA_023375785.1). Lineage (NCBI taxonomy): Eukaryota > Viridiplantae > Streptophyta > Zygnematophyceae > Desmidiales > Peniaceae > Penium > Penium margaritaceum. The sequence continues at coordinate 148,425 of SZWC01003964.1, read as the reverse complement.
AACTAACCTGTGTTTTATAGTTCTGGCTTCTAGACATCTACAAGTCTATCTTTCCCTTGCGACTGTGCTCTTCACACACCAAGGATAAATCTCACATGTGGTATCAGAGCCAGAGTCACGTGTTGGGCGGAAACACTGCCAGAGTTTTACAAACTTCAAGGAGCGGAAGGTACGGTGTATACCGAACAATGTCCAAGCTAAACGAGAGGGAGACTGGTGGACCAGACTTTGAAGCGAACATACAAGCCAACCTCTTGAAATGTTTTTCTTACTTCCAGAGCATCCACACGACATACCGTGCACGCGTGAAAGAAAACGGGTGACTCCCACGCACCTTGAAGAAGTTAGATTTTTATCCCCGATTGCCGAATTGCTACCAGATTTTTTTCCAATTGCTGCCAAAACACTACCCAATTTCTTTAGGATCTCCAACGGCCAAAAGTAATCAAGAGCCATGGAGCATGCCCTGCAGCTGATCATAGAGCAGCTGGGAGGTGGGGTCATTTGGAGGCATTGAGCTGCCTCCACCACTATGTGGTGACACAGCTATGTGGAGGGTAGAGCAACTATACGGTGACACTACTATGTGGAGCAGCATTGGAGTGGTAGAGGAAGCTCAATATGCTGGCCACTTAAGGTGGAGGTGGGAACGCAGCCGTGCAACATGCCGTATTGTGGCAGCCAGGTGCAGGACATTCTCGAGCGCGCGTGTTGACAACATGGGAGTAGTTGAGCAAAATTTTAGAGATCAGTTTGGTCTCATGAATGCATCCATGGTCACACACAACAAGCTAAAGCAACAGAAGCCGATAGGCTCAGTCAATGAGTACACACGTCATTTCTTGGCGTTGTGCTTGGAGATTCACAACATGAGCGAGCTAGAGATGGCTGACAAGTGCCATGACAGTTTTAAGGTAGAGATTCACCACACGCTGGCACTAAGTGGGATCACGGAGTTGTCCACGATGGTGGCCACTGCTGCTCTGTTAGCTACTGAGCTAACACCTCTAGCAGAGAAGTCGCGAAACCAAAAAGCTCACAAAGGTTTTTAGGCCTTCTTTCTCTGTTGACATGTGTCATGCACCCCAAACTTAATCAGGCATACACTTTACCTTGAAGAGTAATAACGCCTTAGCATTACATCTCAAGAAGAGCTCAAGGCGTCAATGCAGAAGAGAGCATCAAGCAACGTTTGATTGATCAGCATGCAAGACAAGTCCTTTTATAGTTATCTGTTGAGTCCTAGAACTCCAAAGCACATTCTTGGTAAGTGGCCTGAACCAGCCACATCACCAATAGACTTGCACTGTGGGCTTGACACAGAAGCATCCTAGTGTCAAGGTGACAGACCAACCATGCAGCATCCAGGAAGCTACAGACTTTCTTTCTTGGAAGCTTCCATAGCAGATAAGTTGTGCATGGGGCTAGGATCAAACTAATGACCTCTAACTCGGCCAAATCAACAAAATGGCCAAGGTAACCACTCACCCACATTGTGTACTCACATGTCATATCTCACATGAGACAAAGCATAGTTGTGTCACATCACAGCGGATCCAAGGGACATACCTCCACAAGGGGCAGAGCATTCCTGATCTGTCCAAAAACACTGAACAAGGGGAAAAAACTATGAAGAAATCTCTCCCTTGTACCTTGCCTCAATGAGCATCATCATTCATCAACACTNCCTTGAAGAGTAATAACGCCTTAGCATTACATCTCAAGAAGAGCTCAAGGCGTCAATGCAGAAGAGAGCATCAAGCAACGTTTGATTGATCAGCATGCAAGACAAGTCCTTTTATAGTTATCTGTTGAGTCCTAGAACTCCAAAGCACATTCTTGGTAAGTGGCCTGAACCAGCCACATCACCAATAGACTTGCACTGTGGGCTTGACACAGAAGCATCCTAGTGTCAAGGTGACAGACCAACCATGCAGCATCCAGGAAGCTACAGACTTTCTTTCTTGGAAGCTTCCATAGCAGATAAGTTGTGCATGGGGCTAGGATCAAACTAATGACCTCTAACTCGGCCAAATCAACAAAATGGCCAAGGTAACCACTCACCCACATTGTGTACTCACATGTCATATCTCACATGAGACAAAGCATAGTTGTGTCACATCACAGCGGATCCAAGGGACATACCTCCACAAGGGGCAGAGCATTCCTGATCTGTCCAAAAACACTGAACAAGGGGAAAAAACTATGAAGAAATCTCTCCCTTGTACCTTGCCTCAATGAGCATCATCATTCATCAACACTTGCGTTGACCATGCCGATACCTTGCCTGCTCGCTTGGTGGAGACCCTTGTCGAGTGGCTTTGTAAGCATGTCAGCCCGGTTCAACTTGGTACCAACATAATCAAGCTCCACTGTCTGCTTGTAGACCATGTCTCAAGCATAGTTGTAGCAGATCTCGATGTGCTTTGTACGCCTGGAGAGGACGGGGTTCTTGGACATGTCAATCGTGCTCATGTTGTCTATCTTGATGACCGTTGCGGTTGCCTTGGTGCCTTCATCTCAGAGAGCAAGCTTCATAGCCACTGCACCTCTTTACATACCTCAGCCAATGCAATGTTCTCAGCTTCAGCTGTTGACAAAGAGACACATTCTTGCTTGCGACTTGCCCAGCTGATTGCACCTCCATTCAGCATACACACGAAGCCACAGGTAGATTTTCTATCATCGGTGTTCCCTCCCCAATCAACATCAGTGTAGCACATGAGGCAGAGTAAAGCGGATCTAGTGATGCCTCCAAACTGGAGCCCCACGTGTCGCGTCCCCTGAAGGTAGCGCATGATGCGCTTCATGGCGTGCCAATGAAGTGGACCAGGATTGGCCACAAACCGGCTCACCTGTCCAACAGCATGGGCTATATCAGGTCGGGTGGCGACCATGGCATACATTAGATTGCCCACTGCAGACTGATATGGGATGCCTAGCATGTCAGTTATGTCCGCTTTGTTGGATGCGGACATGGAGGTGGAGAGTTTGCCCTCCGAGCTCATGGGTGTGCTAGCAGGCTTGCAATTTGCCATGTCATATTGTTTGAGGATGGAGTCGATGTATTTTGTGTGGTTCAGGCTGATGGTACCTGCCGCTCTGTTGCGCTTGATGGAAATTCCAAGATAGAAGTCAAGAGGACCCATGTCCTTCATCTTGAATCTGCTACTCAATTGCCCCTTGAGATCGTCTAGCAGCTGCATAGAAGAAGAGCATAGAATCAGGCCATCAACGTACAAGGCGACCAGCATAGTCCCTTTGTCGCTCTCGTGCATGTACATGCTAGGGTCATTCTCGTAGTGCATGAAGGACTCCTTGGCAATGAATGTGTCCATCTCCTGGTACCAAAGTCTTGGCGCTTGTTTTAGCCCATAGAGCGCCTTCACCAATCTGCACACCTTGCCCTCAAGAGCATCCACCCCCTCCAGAACCTCCATCAGTACATCCTTATCAATTGTGATGTAAAGGAAGGTTGTCTTGACATCCATCTGGTGGACCTCCACGTTCTTGGCAGCAGCAATGGCGAGCATTGACCGGATGGAAGCGAACGTCACAACAGGAGCAAAGGTCTCATCGTACTTTGCGCTAGGCCTTTGGGAGAACCCCTTTGCTACCACCCGTATCTTGTACTTGTCTATCTTGCCATCCTGTTTCCTTTTTGCTTTCAGCACCCACTTGGACCCCATAATGTCAGCCCCGGCAGGTCTGTCCACCGACACCCATGTTCCATTCTTCTTGATGGAGCTGAGTTCACTGTGAATTGCTTCGTTCCACTATGCTTTGTCAGGCCAAGTGAGTGCCTCTGCGACAGACGTTGGCTCCTCTTGAACCAAGAATGAATAGTTCAAGCCTATCCATCCAGCCCTATCTGCGCCGTAATGTTGTCAAGGTACTTTGAGGCGTGAACTGCTCCTTGAACCTGGTGGCTTGTGCTGTTGATGTGTAGGCTGGAGGTCTGGTTCGTTGTTGATGATGGGAGAGGCATCCTCTTCATGTTCCAGAGGATCAGATATGTCCGAATCAGAGTCTGATTCCTCCAAGTCATCTTCATGAGCTCCTCTCTCTGATGCAACACCCATCCCATGCCATTGTACTAATGCTTTGTCTCCCTCCCCAAGGAGAGTGGGCCACTCTCCCTGTTTTGGAGTATTCTCAAGTTCAAGAAGCTCTCCCTTATTCGAAGACATTTTGTGGAAATCCATGTCTTTGCTGCGGATGACCTTCTTGGCTCCTTGGTTCCACAGTCGATAAGATTTGTGGGATGTGTCATAGCCAATGAAAACACACCTTCGTGCTCTTGCATCGAGCTTTCCAGGGCCCTCACCGACCTGGACCTTGGCAAAGCCGATGCAACCAAACACCTTGAGGTGGGAGGCGTCCGGCTTCCTGCCTGACCATGCTTCTTGAGGCATCTTCAGCTGTTTTGTCTCCTTCTTATTGCCTCTCCTTTGCAGATCTCCTGCAGGTGTGAGGTTCACAAGATAGGCAGCCGTACGTGCTACTTCTGCCCAAAGCCTTGGAGGCAGCTTAGCGTCAAAGAGCATGCACCTTGACATGCCCAAGAGGGTCTGGTTCATCCTCTCTGCTATGCCGTTGCTTTGAGGTGAGTAGGGGGTAGTTTTCTGGTGTTCAATGCCCTACAACTTGAGCCACTCCCTACAGGCTTTGTACTCTCCCCCATTGTTTGTCCAGAATACTTTCACCTTCCTTCCACTCTGTCTCTCAACCATAGCAACAAAGGCCTGTAGATTCTAGTTCACCTCACTTTTCTTTTTCAAAAAGTATATCCGGGATTTGCGGCTATTGTCATCGATGCATGTGAGGAAACATCTGCTGCCTCTATTTGACGGTATGTGAAAGGGACAACACACATCAGAGTGGATGAGATCAAGAGGTGCGAGAGCACGCATGCCATTCCGCTTGAAGGGTTTCCTTTTTGCCTTGCCTTGAAGGCATGGCTCACACATGATCTCAGCTCTCTCCACCTCATCACCTAGCTCCATCCCACGCACTAGCTCCTGCTTCCCAATGAGCTCCAATGTGCTATGAGCCACGTGCCCAAAGCTCCTGTGCCACATGTTCTTAGAGGATGTGCACGGGCTAGAATAAACAACCCCGGTGGTTGCATTTTCTTACAATTTTGTTGCCAAATCATCTTCTGCCAGTGCTTTTGTGGTTCCAACATGTCTTTCCTCATCTGAGTCTGCATCCCTGCTCTCCTCGTCATCACTCCAAACCAAAGACTCAACCGTTGAATTTGGCGTTTTGGTCTGCAAAACGTAGAGTCCATCAACGCGAGGAACCTATGCGGCAACCTTCTTGGGAGAGTAAGATATGTTAATGTCCTTGGTAGGGACCATCACCGCTTCCTTCACCGTGAAGACCACTGTCATGTCATGGTCAGTTATCTTAGAGACGGAGACCAGGCTAGCTGTGGAGGAGGGCAAGTAGACCACCCCCTCTAGGTTGAGGTCGGAGTCTCCATCATTGACACCCACTGTGACCAGCTTGTCACCAATCCCCTCAGCTGCCTCAACCTTACCGTTGGCAACTCTGAATTTCTTGTTGCATGGAGCAAGAGAGATGAAGTTTCTCTTCTCGTAAGTGGTGTGCTCGTTTGTGCCCGAGTCAAGGCCGTAGGCTCCGGGCCTGAATATCGCCCTCCCTTTGTTGGAGGCACACTCTGCCATCAAGCTTGTGGGATCCTTTACACCATTTCCCCCTGGCCATTCATCCCTGTCTCCTCCCTCTCTCTTGGGTGCACGGCACTTTCGAGCCCAGTGTCCAACCTTGCCATAGTTATGGCAAGGTTGGACACTGTCCAATGTTGCTATTGCTGTTGTTTCCCTTGTACCCAAAGGAGGAGGTATTTTGGAAGGTACCGCTGCTCTGTGAGGTAAAGGCAGCCATCTTTGCTTCACTTCTGCTACGACGCATGGCTTCATTCCACACATACTTGGAGACGGTGGTGTACGAAACTTGATCTTCAGTCCACCCTCCAATCACCATTATCATGGGGCCCCAGCTTTCCGGCAGCGTCATCAGAAAAATCATGGCCTGCCTATCAAGTTTCAGGTCCCACCCCATGCGAGTGGCTTGTTGCAAGAGCGTCTCAAACTTCTGCATAAAGGCAGAGACATCCTCCCCTTCACCAAGCCTCATGCTAACAAGGTTTTGTAGAATGAAGAGACGGTTGGCAAGTGAAGAGGACTTAAACACCTTGCCAAGTTTGGCGTATGCCGCGGCTGCCACTGTACAACCGCTGATGTGTGAAAGGACTGAGGGTTGTATGGAGGACACAAGAATGGCGAGAGCCTTCTTGTTGAGCTTGACCCATGCCACAAGGTCAGCACCCTCCTCCTTTGGTGCTGGGATAGTTCCGTCAAAATATCCTAGCAGATCTATGTCATCCATGATGATCTCAAACTGCCACTTCCAGAGCGTAAACTCCTCTCCATCACACTTGAGGATGGGTGAATGATTCCCTGGTTCCCCTGTCCCTGCCATCCCTACAACTAGAATTGCTACAGCTGCTGCACCTGTTGTTGATGCCGATGAACCTGTGTTTGAGGCTGTTGTAGGCTTTTGGTGAGAAGAGGCAAATACTTCACTTGTTCATGTTAGCAGTTGCAAGCAAATGTCAGCTGATGTAGGCTGAGTTCAGCTCCCAATGTTGAAAGGTGCATATGTGTTGCATTCCCCTCCTGTTGATGTTGCCCTGCAAAAAGAGAAGTTGGGTGAGAGCAAAGGCGCTCTCACTGCTTGTGACCTTAGCGGTTGCGTGTGTGAAACTTCCCTAACCAGAGGAGTGGTCCCATAGCCCTTTGTTAGCTACTGAGCTAACACCTCTAGCAGAGAAGCCGCGAAACCAAAAAGCTCACAAAGGTTTTTAGGCCTTCTTCCTTTGTTGACATGTGTCATGCACCCAAAGCTTAATCAGGCATACACTTCACCTTCAAGAGTACTAGCGCCTTAGCATTATATCTCAAGAAGAGCTCAAGTTGTCAATACGCAAGAGAGAATCAAGCAAAGGTTGATTGATCAGCATGCAAGACAAGTCCTTTCATTGTTGTCTGTCCAGTCCTAGAACTCCAAAGAACATTCTGGGGAAGTGGCCTAAACCACATCACCAATAGACTCGCACTGTGGGCTTGACACAGAAGCATCCTAGTGTCAAGGTGATAGACCAACCATATAGCGTCCAAGAAGCTACGGAATTTTTTTCTTGGAAGCTTCCATAGCAAATACGATGTGCATGGGGCCAGGATTGAACTCATGACCCCTAACTTGGCCGAATTAACAAAATGGCCAAGGTAACCACTCACCCACATTGTGTACTCACAGGTCATATCTCACAAAGCATAGTTGAGTCACATCACAGCGGATCCAGGGGTCATACCTCCACAAGGGGCAGAGCATTCCTGATCCGACCTAAAACACTGAACAAGGGGCAAAAACTATCAACATGTGCTACACTTCCATCACGGGGGTTTCCGTGAGAAGCAAAAGAATATCTTGCACCGAGCACACCACCAACCAGCTGACCCTATGGAGATCGACGCATTGCAAGGAGACCAGCAGCAGAGCAAGCCATATCGTGGGAACACTTGGATATGCAGAAAGCCTGGACACCACAAGAAAGACCGCAAGAAGAAGCAGTAGAGAAACGGCAACCAGCGGTGAGTGGCAGATGGCCAACTGCTGGCAAAGCTTTGTCTGCATGAGGAAACACTAGCCCCAAAAGTCCTTTCACAACTAGGGAGCTGATGAGTATATTCTTGTGGAGCAAAGGGAGCGAGAGCGTTCAAGGAATACTCCTTGATGCCATATTTGTACCGATTGGTTCTACGGATGGCAACGGGCTCCAGACTCGCTGGTAGATAAACGTTTTGCTGGATTGCGATGCGTCGCACTCTTTCTTTGGCAACGAGCGGAAAGATTGAGGCTTGCACGGCTACCTGGGAAGCCAACTAAGGCCAAGTTGGTGCAAAGATAAATCAAGTAAAGATTTTTTCTCATACGTTTGTGAGTCTGTCTAGACAAGTTATAGTGCAAGGTGAAATTCTTCACATGCTTGGTGGATGCCTACAACGCCATTCTGGGGCACGACGGGCTGCAAAGAAAGACATCGACCACAAAATTGAGTTGGCTCCGGGAGTGACTCCAATGGTGCATGGTACTTATCGCATGAGAGATAATGAGTCCGGTGATCCAAAGAAGCAGTTGGAGGAGCTAACAAAGCAGGGGTTCATGAGGTCGTCAATGTTGCCGTATGCTGCACTGGTCCTCTTTATGAAGAAAAAGATAAGGGAGTTGCGAATGTGTGTGGACCGTGTATTGAGCAATGTAATGATCAAGAACTGGTCACCGCTGCCAATGATTGAGGAGTTGTTTGACCAGCTGAGGGGAGCGTAGTACTTTAGCAAGATTGACTTGCGCTTGGGGGAGCATCAGATCCTGATTGCAGAGCAAGATGTAGAGAAGATGGCATTTCGGAAACAGTATGGTCATTTTGAGCACCTCGTCATTCCGTTTGGGTTGACCAGTGCTCATGCAACGTTCATGAGCCTCATGAAAAGGATCTTCCACCCTCACTTGGACCAGTTCATGGTGGTGTTCCTCAATGAAATCCTCATCTAATCTCAAACTTTGGACGAGCATCAGCAATATCTTCAACAAGTGTTGGACATTCTTTACAGAGAGAGACAATTTGCTTAGCTCTCCAAGTGCGAGTTCAATAAAAGGGAGGCAGAGTTCCTTGGACACATTGTGAGTGGCAAGGGTCTCTGAATGGACTCAAAGAAGGTGGAATCAGTGAAGCAATTGGCCGAAACCAAAGTGCATGTGTGACATCAAGGTCTTCTTGAGGTTTGTTAACTACTACCAGATTTTCATTCAGGGGTAAAAAAAGAAGTGTGTGCCGTTGACAAAGTTGCAGAGGAAGGATCACTAGTGGGAATGGGACGAGAAGGAGCATTAGAGCTTTGAGGAGCTCAAGTCTATAATATGTGAAGCTCCGGTCTTGGTGCATCCTAATTCATCTAAGGAGTACGTCATGGCGATGGATGCAAGTGACTATGCCATTGGGGCAATACTGATGCCGGATCATAGAAAGAGGCCACAACCGATTCCGTATGCTTCTTGCAAGCTGCAAGGTGCAGAGCCCAACTACGGAATCCACGAGAAGGAAATGCCGGCGGTGGTCCAAGCCTTCAAGCACTGGGGGTGTTACCTCGGGTCGCGTTGTTGCATGATCTTCACGGATCAGTATTCCCTGAATTAATTAAAGACAAAGCCAAACCTCATTCATTGAAAAAACTTGCTGGATGGAGTTCTTGGAAGGACTTTTTGACTATGAGATCCAGTACAGGCCTGGGAAGGTAAATCTAGCACAACCTCTATCAAAAAGGCCTGACTTGAGCCTCAATGCCATCTCGGTGCTGATGGAATCTCAAGTCATGCATAGCCTATTCAAGCACAGCTATGGTGTGGACTGTGAGTTCACGGGTGGTGCGCTGAAGGACGCAATATGGGATGGAGTGCATTGGTGAAGGGAGTAAGAATGAGGATTTTTTGTACTAGACAATGCGCCACTGAAACAGCTGCTGCGAGTGGAGGCACATGATACTCACTATTCAGGTCACTTTGGCTTTGAAAAGATGCTAAAAGCTTTGGCATGTCAATAATGGTGGTCGTCAATGGTGACTGACTCTAAGGTGTTTGTGAGTAGTTGCAATGTATGCCAATGCATCAAGGCGCGAAGGACCAAGCCACCTGGGGAGTTGCAACAATCACGTTTTCCTGAGAGGCCATGGACAGACATCTTGCTCAACATCATCAGTGGGTTGCCTTTGACGCTGTAGGGTAACAACATGGTATTGGTGGCGGTGAGTCGGTTCTCCAAGATGGCACCTTTCATCGCATTTCCTGAGTGGATCACGGCTGCTGGAACAGCTCAATTCCTCCTCACTCGTGTTATCAAGCTGCATGGAGTGCCACATTCGATGGTATCAGATCGTGATGCACGTTTCACTTTGCAATTCGGGGACAATCTCATGAAGAAGCTAGGCATGCGGGTGCAGTTGACCACATCATACCACCCACAGAGCGATGGGTAGACACAGCATATAAACCAGACATTGGAGAATCTACTACAGAGCATGGTCCCACCGGATGGAGACCGATGGGAGGAGAAGCTCAGCGTGGTAGAGTTCGCCTAAAACTTCGCGGTGGCAACATCAATAGGAAAGTCACCGTTTTAGGTGGTTTACGGCCACCAGCCACTGAGCCCAACTGCCCTTGCTACAACATCTCTTCTGGTTGTGTTGTAGATAACTGATGAGTTTGCCACCACATGGGACATGGTGCGGCAACGGCTGTTGAAGGCACCGAAGGAGTAGAAGTAGCAAGCAGCTAAGCATCAATCTGTGGAGGAGTTCCACGTTGGTGATCAGGTGATTCCAAACTCTGAAAACCTACAGATCATTGGAGTTAGGAGTCCCTACCTGAAGCCACAATGGGTGGGTCCATTCCGCATTCTAGAGAAGCGGTCGGCCGTGTCTTGCAAGCCAAATCTTCTAGCTCATTACACTATCGATACAGGATTCCATATCTTCCTCCTTTGTGCCTATCGCAACCCCAACACCTTCTTCTAGAGTTGCGAGATAGCTCCACCTCCTACTGTCCAAGTTGATGGAATTGAGCAGTTTGAGGTGGAAAATATTTTTCCCGGCCACCAGAAGGGACATTGGCGTGAGTCTCTGGTATAGTGGAAGGGGTACCTGGCTGAGCACAACTCATGGGAACTAGAAGCCATCTTCAATGTCGGGGATGCGAACACAGTCCTCCAAGAGTATCTCAGGTGTGCATGGATGTTGCACCTCCGACGGGGGAGGGGACATAACGAGGTGCCCCTCTTTTTTTGGCACACTCAAGGCTTGTCCGAGTTCTGGGGGCACACGGGCCTTTTTCCAATTTTTGGAAAAAGGGCTGTGTGAAATTTTCCAATTTTTGGAGATCCATCTCGCGGGCGAGCTCACCTCCGCTCGACCACTGAGACGAGAAGGAGGAGGAGCAAGCGAGCGAGCAAGGTGCTGCTTTGTTCGCACCTCGTGTGGAATTCGAACATGCCAGGTGAGGGTGACTTCTTCCCCTCGGTGCATTGCTGTGAAGCACGCTATCTGCTGAGGGGATATCTTGGAGATGAGCCCATAACGACATGCGTGATCAACGATGAGGGCACAACCAATGACTGCGACTGTACGACGATCCCAATACTTCCAATGTTGTGTGCATCAAAGTGACCACACTCACCGCCAGGGAGCATATGCGGTGACATCCGGCTCACAAAGCGGGTCGCTGGATTGGCGCGCTTCCATTGCACAAGAACACAGGATTAAAGACAGACCGTCAATCTGGATCAATTTGACGGCCAGGGACTTCTCGCATTGACCATTAGGTGCAAGTAGGGCACTGGGTACAGGTACAAGTACCTTAATAAAGCAAGCTAGGAGATCTGTAGGCTGGGGTTAGAGCTAGCGGAATTCACAGTATAAATACCCTTGTGTATTGCTCATTGTAATCAACCTGTGTTTTCCAACTCTGGCTTCCAAACATCTCCAGATCTATCTTTCCACTGTGACTGTGCTCTCCACACATCAAGGCTAGATCTCCAGAGAGCACACACTCTTACAAATGATCAGAACTGTTGTCATGGTTGGGGTGCTGGCTGCGCTTGGTCTGTCAACAAAATTTTTGTCCCAAATGGGAGAGCTGATGCAAGCAGCTGATCTGGTGGTTGGATCCTAGAGGCGGTAGATGTTGCATTGATCTTCATAACCCAGAAGAATTCAGCGTTTGGATCGAGGTTCAAGTTTGTTCCTTCAAGCTGGAGAAATCCAAGCCTGAGCTGTGCAACAAAAGATCTTCAGATGTCTAACATATGGGCAATGTTTGTGCCATGTTTCATATGGTGTATCAGTTCCTATGAGGAGCTTGGATGTCGGTAGTCAATTGGCAATGTATGCTACTGCTAATAGCAGTTCTGCCTAGAAGGTTGAGGAGAGTCCTGCTGTGTGGAGCATAGTCCTCGGCCATTCCAGGATGATCTGATTTATGCATTCAGCATCCTCAAATTGTTGAGGCATATGTGGTGATTTTTGTTGATGTTGAATGCCCTTTGCTGCGTAGAAGGCTGAGAGATTTGAATTGGTAAATTCCGTACCATTGTCGCTGCAGACCTTTTTTACAGTGAGGTTTTTTAAATTCTCAAGCAGGTAAATCTATGTCTTGAGGATGTCAGGAACTTTGGATTTATGACGCAGCACTTTTACCTAAACCATGTGAGTGTAGTCATCAAGGATCACCAGGAGGTAGTGTTTTTTTTACAGAGAAGCTTTGCGCACATAGCAATGTCAACGTGGATGAGTTTGAGAGGAGATTTTTTAATCGCTGTAACGTAAATTGTAAATGTTGCCTGCTAATGCTTTATTGTAAAGCATCCACAGCATGGACTATTAGTAGTGGCAATCTTCAAGGTCTTGGGAAGATTATGCACGAGTTGAATTCTGGCCATGTGATGTAGAGTTGTGTGATTCACATGAGCGAGTCTCTTGTGCCAGAGTTCAGGTGATTGCAGTTGGGATGAGCCGGGATCTTTGATGGTTGAGACATGGAAGTTCTCCATCGATCCTTCAGGAACCACAAATGTGATGTCTATGACGTCAGGAGATAAAGGTTATTCTTCAGCAGTGTCCAAGAGATTAAGATTTCCCACACGAGTTTCAAGAGCTCTCAACAGATTTTTTTTTTTTAAATCTTGTATTTCTTGTCAGTTTTAAAGAAAACTCATAATCCTTTGTCGTTCAAGTGAGTTACTGTAAGTAGATAAACAGCCAGATCTGGTGTCCAGAAATCTGCATGGTGCAGTCCCAAATTTGTCTGATCCATCTGTTGTGGTTTACTTCTGCCTTTTGGGCGAATATGAGACTGAGCATGAGCTTTCTGGTCGCCTCACGCTAAGTGAGCAGGAATTTAGAGACAGTCATCTTTGCGAAGGGAATCGCGCAGTTTTGCCTCTTTTTTCTTTTTTGTTTGGTACATGGACTTTATCCGAATATTTATAGGGATGGTCTTGAGATATCCAACACACCAAACCATGCATGATTCGGCCAAGCGTAGCCCAAGTTACGCTTGCCGAAGAGCAGGTCTCACCCACCACAGAAACGCCTAAGGCCTTCATGGTGCGCACACGCCGTGGCACCTTCCTTCAGGTGCAAAGCGCCCTTCCCAAGGTGCAGATCCTTTTGCACGTGATGGAGGGATCCCCTGCCTGTTTCGACGCACCTCGGTCAATTTTGTATTGAGTCTGATGATGGGGTGTGACAGGGATTGAAACCTGTTCGCGGACCTGCAGTCAGAGTTTTGACCAAGTCCCTGAGTAACAAGCCGAATTACCGAGTTTCAGACTCTGAGCCAGGATTTTGGCTCAGTCCCCCAGCAACAACATGTACTACAAACATCTGGCGGATCAATCTCCAGAGCAACTCGGCATTCCTCCGGAGAAAAAATACCAGATGTGCTTTTGTTACTCATTCTGGTCGATTTTTCACTGGCATTTTTTGAGTCGCGGTTGGCTCCCTGAGCCAACGCACACATCCCAACGTTGGAAGCTCATATCTCCCTCGTTACTTGTACGATTCTGGTGAAACAACTGCCACCAGATTCAACGACTCGTCAATTTTCAGGGGCAGTCATCCATTCTGAGTTTCTAGCAATTCTCAAGCCGCTAGATCCAACTTTGAGGAATTTCGTCTCTCTGGTGGCTCGTCAGCGCCTCCCAGCGCCGCACTTGGGCATGTGGAGGGGCTATTTTTCAAAGATTTCCCATAGAGAACGTCATTTAAGTTTATAGTAACAGCCTTTCCTTCAATTTGTATGTTCACACATACTCTTCCTTGGCTGTATGTTGGAATAACGTGGCCATCCCCAACGAGAAAACCTCTTGGCTTTTGAAAAGGGGTGAATTGTGCAAACCACTCCCTCTTGCATGTCATGTGTTTTGTACTGCCAAAGTCCAGAATCCAGGTGAGAAGGCTGACGGCTGCTAGAAATGCACTGTTAATTGCACACATAGCCAGTTTCTCAAAGATTGCCCCATCTTCCCTCAGTTTTAGATCTTGTGATTTGGGGCCTTAATCATTTGTGAATGCAGAAAATTCAGGGATGTCTTATGCTATCTGCTCAAAGGATTGGTTTGAAGAGAATTTAGTGGTCTCCATTGAAGGTCCGGCAATATCCCCCACAAGAGCAGAGAACCTTTCTAAGATATTTGAGATTATGCTAGCACGTCCTGATTCCTTTGTCGTGGTCGGAAAAGCTTGGTGGCCGGGTCTTCACAGTCGTTGTTGGAAGCTTCCTCTATGCAGTAGCTTCTTTGTATGATTCATTTGAATGTGGCCTTTGAGTCCAGCAGATTCTGTCATCAGGATGTACATGAGGTCTTAGAGAATATGTTCCCTGTAACTGTGGAAAGCCTGTGGATGATGAGGCCATTGTTCCTTGACTGGCTGGGGAACTGATGCTGTAGCTTGCAAATTTCTCGGTCCTTTGGCCTTGATATTTTGCAGCCAGGGCATCCTCTCCTCCATTATCCTTCACATGGATGTCTTCCACTTCATCCAGTTCTTCAGTGGTCTTTTATAGTGAAATTTGAAAGCCTTTGGCAGCTCCAATGGCTGCTGCTGCAGCCCTTCCAGTAGCCACGATCAGTGGCACCAGCAGCATCAGCTATTGCTTGATTGATTGCTGCAAGTTGAGTTGCGAATGAGTTTCCTTGATCGTGATATGTTTGCAGATGACGAATGGTATCTTTGAATCTTGCAGGAAGTCCACGGAACAGTGTCAGAATCATGACACGATCTGAGATGGGTTCTCCCACTGCCATGATTTTTTCCCATAGACCTTTGAGATGTGAGACATGATCTTCGAATCTAGTGCCTTCTTCCATGCATTTTGTGTGAGAGGAAGTGAGAAATTCCCCCAGTTCAATATCGCTACTTCGTTTTTATCTTGTCTTCAGATATTTCCAGGCCTTTCTTGGACAAAACATGGCGTTGTTGTCTCAGATCAGAAACTTCAAATGTTCTGTTAGTTGCATAGCCAAGATGGCAAAAGACTGATCACACCGTTGAAGCCATATGAGCTTCTCTTTGTCTGTTGCTCCATCATGTAATGTCTCTGTTGGTAGGTCCGATACAACTCCCTATAAACCTTTGTTGATAAACACCATGCACATGTTGAAGGAAAATGTAGTATAGTCGCCACCGTCAAAGGGTGGAAGCTTGAAGTGTTCGCCATTGCCACTTGACATCGTGGCCATTGTGGGTGGTCTTGTCTGCACCACCTGCTCTGATACCAAATGTGAAAAATCAGATTTCTCTTAGGACCTTTGAGGTGCTACAAGACTCATTGGTTCTTCCACATAGAGCATAGATGTTTGTGCCTGATATTGCACAGTTGTCAAGAGGTTATACACAAAACACCTACACACGACTCGTCTTCTGCCAATGATATGCTGTATACCCTAAATGATTGAATTTCGACGAATAAGTTTACAAAAGAAACTGGTCCCTATGTGTACTAGTCTGATAGCTAGGAATTACAAAGGGCGACTAGATAAAGCCGGTGCTTGAGTGTCCGGCCCATCTGAATCTTCTCCCAGTGTCTCGAACACTGGTCGGTTCTTTCAGCCACCGAGCGACCGAGGTTGGTGGATGTCCAGCGCCCTCGGTGAAATCCACAGACAAGATCGTCCGGATCTGAGCAGTCCATCTGCTCTCCGTCAATCTCTCATTCGTCAGCTTCAAGAGGAGCTCATGCTCTCACTCTCAATGATGCAATGGCCCAGATCCTATGATCTTGCTGTAGACTTTCAATCTGTTGTGCATGGGTAGTTAACAAAGTCTTCGGTAGTTCTTGTCCCGCCGAGCATTATTCTGCTTCTTCTGCTGGATGCCACATCAGCTGCTCAGAACGAGAGGTGCTCATGCTCGCACTCTCGGTCACTCCCATTTCTCTGCTTGCCAGAACCACTTTGCCTGCTTGCGTAACTTCCGCCGGAATGTGTGCACGCCCTCCACATCCTCGTGTCAGCATACATGAAAACTGAAAGGCCACGGCAAGCGTTGTGAGAGGGTTAGACGCCCAACATGAAGAAACTGATCCTGCCTCCGGATAAGGTGCACAGAGTCCATAGGTAGACACCAGGGGCGGGAGAGAGTTTGGCCACCTTTCTCCCGCTTCTCTTGCTGTTTTTTCAAGCTCTTTCCGGAAGAATGCCATTTTCATCACTCTTCAAATTGAACAGAGAATATGCCACTAGTGTGTCCGGACTATGCCAATTTTCCAACATGAAGCAAGCTGCTGAATGAAACCGCGGCGATGATGTGTTCAGCATTGGCGATTGCGTACTCCTCAGCTATGCAAAAATCAAACTCCGAGGACAGGACTTCACGAAGCTCAAACCCCACTGGTTGGGACCGTTTGAGACTGAGCAGATGCAAATCTCTCACGTTACTTGGCTTCACCTGTCTGACTGCATGGCCATCCACCCTATCTTCCACATCAGCAAGCTCAAACACTACCATGACCCTAGTACAAGCTTCCTTCAAAGAGATCATACCTCTACATCCTCTACAAGGAGACGGGGATAAAGAGTACGTAATTGAAGACATCCTCGGACATCAACGCAATGCAATAACAACAGATTATCTGGTCAAGTGGCACTGCTACAATGCCGTGCACAAGAGCTACGAGCCCTTCGACAACCTCCGGGATGTCGATCATCTGATTGATGACTGCTATTTCCGTCACTGGCCTATGTCTACTACCGGGCCGGGTTGTCATGGCTAAAAGGGGAGGGAAGTGTCACGTCCTTGGCATACATGAGTCCCTAAACTCCGCAAGTGGGAATGTCGGCTCATTACATTTATGGCCCACCGTGCGTGGACCGTAGAATTCTAAGACGTTCGACGGAGGGCATTCTGGCCAACTTCCCCAACCTCCAATGTTCTATTCAGAAGTTTCAAACAACTTCAACAACCTTCCACAAAGGTCGACAGGAGTTTCGTGAACTAAATCAATGTTTTGACATTGTTCAGTCAACTTCTTAGTGTGCTGGATCTTGATTAAACTGGGCCTTGATATTCTTGAAGCCCCATGACTTCTCGGCGGAGCTTTTCAAAGCAACAACTCACGAAGGGACCTCACACGCGTCACTAGGTGCCCTAATCTCATTCTCAACATTGTATATATATGGTTGACTCATGCAACACTTGTTATCTAAGCAAACTCTTTGCTTAATACAAAAAAACCCATCTTTCCCAAGTCATCGGATCATCTTCTGTCTTGCACCTCATCCCGATGAACCATCTACATTCCGCTTGACGTAACAAACACTAGCAATGTCATAGAGGAAAAAAATATTGATCACGCCCATGCAAGTAGGAGATTCCAAAAGGGCAAAATTTTCCAAGGCAATGACCCGACCAGTCGCAAACATCTACGACAAGTAACTAGGCATCAGGGCATGGCGAGCGCCTATTTTGAAAAGCTACCTCTCGTCAATGTAACAGTTTGTAATGACCATATGATTGATCCACCGGTAAATTGCGTCAACACCAACCTCCGGCCTCATATGCCGCTCGAATGGCAAGATTTCAAGGCACGATGTTCCTGTTACATACCAGCCATACACAATTTTCATTCCGACGGTCAAGCGTAAACCGGCCAACTACCCTCGCCCTGTGGCGATCCTTCTCGCACACTCTGAAAGCTTCGACCACTTTCAAGAATCATCGATAGAGTTTTCATGACCTTTCGGTCGACTTCTTGAAGCATTGAGAGATGTCGAGATTTATATAGATGCATCTTGCATCATTGTCGTTGATCTTCGAAACCCCTTGATTCCTCTGCGGAGCTTCTCGATCCAACCACTCATGTCACGACTTTGCATGCGTCGCTCGACAATCGACCCAACGACCCCGACTACGTCGCATTTGTAACTCGACACCTATATATACATGTCAGATCATTTTGACACTTGTCATCAAAGTACACTTAGGGCTAATTGTAAATTGGTCAAATATCCCATATTCTCATCTTGTAACTCATAGCTGTTCACTGAGATGCTCCGTTCGGCATAACACTTGGTATCAGAGCGCAATGGTGCTGGAGAGGCATCTGACTACTTCACTCATCTGGAGGACTACCTCGCACAAGACTATCAACATATCTTACACGTCAATACTCTGCACACTTCACGACTACAACGTGAAGGGAGCAAATGTACCTGACGACCTGTAGCAGGACTTCAGCGACGACTTCGCTCATGGAGAAGCACAACATAACAATGCACGCAAACCCAGAAGTGGCAGCAAATGCTGGCATGGAATGCTATGTGGCAGCTGGGCCAGTCCCGATGGCTCCGAAGACAAATCCGGTCATGGATCCGATGGCAGTAAACCAGCCACCCCTGCCGACATCCTCAATATCTGTAGTAGGAACGACAGGTGGCACTGGACGAAAGGCGTGGATCCATGAAGAAGTGGCAAGCCGTATCTCCACGCTTGAGGGAATCAACAGCCATGTGCCCCAACAACTCAATGCCGTGATGGAGGCTCTTCGCAATGCAGGTACATGAGAGGCGGTGCTCATTGACAGAAACACTCAACTCTCGAACAAACCCAAGATTTGTCCGGCCCTCCCCAAACTGTTCAATCTTGCAAATTCCAAAGGGCCGACGGTTTGAATGTAGCTTAAAAACTTCGAGGTTTACTTCACCATCGTTGGGGTCGATGATGATTGGAAGAACATTGACCTTGCGACCATGCTTCTACATGGCACGACATTAAGTTGGTGGGCCGATCTAAAGGCCATCCAACAACAGCAAGAGACCGGCGAGACCTCATCGACGGCCAACGGCACCCGTATCGCATCGTCAACTGCAGGCGTTCTACCCTTGGAGTAGATCAATCCGCAATGGCAAAATGCACTAACGCCACCAATAAGTTCTTGACTGGAGCGAGTTCTTGCTCGCGATGCTCGCACGGTTTTGACGGCTGAACAAGAAGCCTGACGCCTGGTACAGACTCCAGCGCCTTCGTCAACAGTCTAAAGTGGCATAGTACTCATAGAGATTCTGGGAGATCATCATAGGTGTAGACATTACCCCTGACAAACTCTGTTTTTTCTACAAAAACGGCCTCAAATGGCACATCCAGCAAGCGATTGCCATTTTTGGCATCCAGAACAACATAGAGTGAATAATTGCAGTAGCAAAAAGAATCGACAGTGCCAACTTCAACGCTCGGATCCAGGAATCCTATGGCTGGAAACCTCCTAACCACATTTATCGTGGGAATAGAAAATGCCAGTCGGGGGACTCCTTGAATCTAATGGAAGTAGACAGCGTTGACCAAAAAGACACGCACACCTGCTACAAATGCAAAAAAGTTAGACATATCTCTCGAAACTGCTGAAGCAAGTAGCACGCCAAAAGGGGGGGAAGTCGCAAAAAAATGAGTTAAGAAACAACAAGGAGCAGGAGTGACAGGCACGAATCTTTTCCGAGATGAGAAATATGCGCCAAACAATCGGCCAAGTGAATGGCTCACGACGCCACAGAGGATTTCTGAGATCGCTCAGTTTGACGAAGGGTATGAGGACAACCATTTGGCGATATTACTAAAAGTGCAACCCTGAGGTTCCAGGAGTCGCAAAACAGTACCAGCACTACTGGATAGAAGGGCCTCTCACAGTTTTGTGAGCAACAAAATGGTTCAAAAGCTAGGTTTGCAGACCAACCAGAGGTGCTTGAAGGAAAAGCTGTCCACGGGAGATTGCTGATACATAGACTCTGAGAATCACTACAGTTGCAAATGGGAGACTTGCAAGATATAATGGTCTGCAGGTCATGCCTGATGAGTGATCACAAAACCATTCTCACACGCAATTTCCTATACCAGCACAATCCGTAGATCGACTAGAACATTGTCGAAGTCTACATGGAAGTCAACGGCACCAAGCGACAACTTCACTGTGTGGGGTGGAAGACAACGGTGGAAGTAGTAGACGTGAATGTAGCAGAGGAAACCGCAGAGACCGAGAAGGGACAACCTTTGTAGCCGATGCCACTCAACGTGGACATGCACTATATGCAACAAGGGGCTTGCACGTGACTCGTATATCTTGAGCCAATGGAGGAAGCGGAAGTGGCAACAGCTGAATCATCCGCAACATCAGCTCCATCAGCCTCATCGGCATCAACCAAGTTCACGATGGTTCCCGAGGAGTTCTCACCTCTCAGCCGAGAGTTTGCAGATGTCTCACTTTGAGGAGCCTATCAAATGAGCGACCATGAGCTGACCGAGTTGAAAAGGCAACTCCACGAGATGCACTGTCAAGGATACATCTGTCCATACACGTCACCATATGCATCACCAATACTATTCGTGAAAACAAAAACTGGAGGAATGCAGATGTGCGTGGACTATCGAGCATTGAACGACACTAGTATTTAGATCCGCTATCCTCTCCCCCATATTGACAAGCTTTGTGAACAACTCCAAGGGGATTACATTTTTAACAGAATCTACCTACGTAGCAGTGATCACCAGATCCGCATGGCAGACACCAACACCAAGAAACAGCATTCCGAACACGCTACAGGCATTTCGCCTCACAAATGTCCCGGCAGAGTTCATGGCGGCAATTAACAACATTTTCCGCCCGAACGTTGACGATTTTGTCGTCGTGTATCTTGACGACTTTTTGGTGTACAACCACACCCTGGAGGAGCACGATGGACATCGTTGAAAAGTTCTCAAAGTTTTACAAAAAGTGAAATTTTTTGGAATAACTCTCAAAGTGCGACTTTGGTCACCGTTCGATCGAGTTTTCGGGTCATGTCATCAACGGCGGACGGATGACCATGGATGAAAAAAAGTGGCAGCAGTTACTGATTACCCAAAACCAAACAACGTTCGAGACGCCCAGCTTCTCCTCGGCTTATGCAGTTATTGTTGGTGTTTCCTACATGATTACGTCCGAGTGTCTGCACCTCTTTCCAACCTCACTCAAAAGGAAAATGAGTGGTGATGGGAAGACAGAAAACAAGAAGCGTTCATCGCTTTGCGTTACGCTTTGACCTCGGCACCAGCCCTACAATTGGCCGATCCAATGGTCGGCTACATCATGGCTATGGACGCAGCCGACCGAGCCATTTGCGCGGTTCTCCTACAGGATCACGGCAGCCGAGAACATCTGGTCGCTTGCAAGTTGAAAATTTTACACGGACCGGAACTCAACTACGCCGTACACAAGAAAAATATGCTAGCCATCGTGCACGAATTTAAGACATGGCGGTGCTATCTTGAATGCCGCCAATGTGTCAAACATACCAACCATCACGCACTAAAATATTTGAAGACGCAGCCAAACCTCAGTCGACGTCAAACCTGATGGATGGAGTTTCTCAAATCTGGGTTTGACTACGATATTGAATACCGGCCAGGTAAAACCACCCCTATGGATGCGTTCCGCCATCAAACACACTTAATGGCTGAGGCAACAACACTTCAACAACAGTGAGATCCATGTGTCGTGAAGTTAATCATGTGTGGCTATGACCAGTATGGCGGGTACGACGAGTCCAAGTTCTAACACAATGATTCACTTACCAGGTGGTCGTACCTACGAACAATGAAATTTGCCACATGCTACTTGAAGAATGCCACGACACTAGTTCAGGCAGACATTTTGAAGAGGAAAAGACGCTGAAGAAGCTTGCAAAGCACTACTGGTGGGACAAGATGCAGACAGACGTGGCCAAATTCTGCAAATCATGTGACATGTGTCAACGAAAAAAATCCCGTCGCACATGGCCACCCGGACTTCTGCAGCCGCTCCCCATTCCGGCGAAACCTTGGACCGACATATCCATGGACTTCATTACAGGAATACCAGTCACACCCGAGGGATATGACGCAATCCTCATGGTCATTGACAGGTTTCCAAAATGTCCCACTTCATCCCAACGACGACCACTGTCACCACCAAACAAACGTAATGCTCTTTTTAAACAATATCATACAGCTGCACAGCGTTCCAAGAACCATCACAAGCGATAGAGTGGGTCCATTTACAAGCCATTTATGGCGGAAACTGATGAATTGCTACGGCAGTTGGATCCAGCTTTCCATGGCATTCCACCCTCAAACCAATAGCCAAACCTGTCGGACCAATCAGACACTCAAACAACTTCTTTGAACATTATGTGAGCCACACGGGACAGATTGGGTTGCCAAATTGCCAATTGCTCGTGCATATAACTCGGCAACGTCCACCGCAACGGGTATTTTTTTTTAAGTGGTGTATAGAAAAGTTCCCGACACACGAGCCAGACTTCACAGCCAGAGCAACATGCCCGCGGTCAAAATCCAACACCGCGATGCTCCACCATCTAGGAAAAAACATGGAAGACGCTCGCAAAGACACAAGCAGCGATGAAGAGGGTAGCCGACTGGCATCTTAACGACAACGTGTTCGCCACTAGCGATGATTTTTTCCAAGCTCGGCAAAAATCAAAGTTCGTGGAGCCAACTGACTGAAGCTCAAACCGGATGGTTTGGACTGTTTGAAATCGAGCGCATGCAAAACTCAGTTGTTGCACTACTCAAACTCCCCAAAACTATGCAAGTTCATCCTACATTCCACATCAGTAGACTCAAGAACTACCAAAACTCGACGAGAACTTCCTCGGCAACGATGTCCCTCCCCTGCCTCCTGTACAAGTGGACGAAGACACAGTTTATGTCATCAAGGACATCCTCAGCCATTGACAACATGGCAAAACAACAGAGTATGTTGTCAAGTGGCACGGCTATGACGCCGCGCACAAAAACTGAGAACCCTACGACAGCCTCCGCAGCGTTGATCATCTGATCAAAGATGATCAAGTGGACTACATCTCTACGTACACGGGGACGTCACCATTGAAAGGGGGGGGAGTGTTACGTGCCAGGCGTACATGAGTCCCTAATCTCTCCAAGTGGACATCTCTATCTTTACACAAATAGCCCATCACATGACTACACCAAAATGTTCACTCCAACGATCGAGGAAAAACTTGGCCAACTACCATTGCCCTCCGGTGCTCCTTCTCGCACATTCGAGCAACTTGGAATGCTTTCAAGAATCATCAAGAGAAGTGTCACGACCCTTTCGTCAACTTCTTGATGCATGAAGAGATATTGATATTTATGAAGATGCATCCCTCGTTTTTGCCGTTGATCTTTGAAGGTCCCTGATTCCTCAGCGGAGCTTCTTGATCCGACCACTCACGCCGCGACTCTGCACGCGTTGCTCGACGATCGACCCAAGAACCCTGACTATGCCTCATTTGTAACCCCACACACACACACACACACACACACACACAA
>SZWC01003964.1:86961-110838 GCA_023375785.1 Penium margaritaceum | reverse complement strand
CACACACACACACACACACACACACACACACACACAAACACACACACATACACACATCCACACATACACACATATACACACACATACACACACACACACACACACCCACACACACACACACATACACCCACACACACATACCCACACCCACACAGAAGCCTCTACACACACTGTCTTATTTAAAAATTCAAAAGTATGCCAAAATTTGTTTTCCAACTTGAGTCTAAAGTTTGATGACAATGGTTACTACGTAACCCAAAAACTCGATCGAGTAAAAGCACCAAATGTACACATTGGAAGACATTGAAGCAATACCGATTGTTGTAAGTTGGAAAACACAATCCACTGACAGGTTCTCGAATGGAACCCTTGGACACAACTACGTAATTGCAAAAATATTTAGGAACTAGTTGTTCCAGGATCACCGGATCTGATTCGGAAGTGTTCGATCACAATCACATGGAATAAACACCCAGAAAGTGTTCTTCCACTATACACAGTAATGATTCTGATAATGGCACACCCGTTTGGTGAATATCGTACGATGAACTATTTTTTCGTTAATAGAATCCATGAACATTGAGACCGTATATCTTAGCCAACCCAGTTCAAAAACTGTGAGCTTCTAACAGGGACGTGAGCGGCAGCCTACGCCACCCATTTCAACAAAAATGAGGGGATGATGATTGAGACCAAGATCATCTAGGTCGGAGCATTGTCATGTCCAATGATGGACTTTGAAGACAATTGCGTATGCCAGACGACCAATATCGCCTCCTCCAGAGATGAGTGTAATCTTTGACCGGAAAAACAATTTTTCTCAGAAACCATGTCTTATGATCTTGGTACCTCCTAACCCAAAGAAAACGCTAGCATGCAAGGTACATGTGCTTTGTGGAGATTGGTTTAGCTCAGCCAACCAACCTACAAGTGCTGAAAGAGGTGTAGTAAACCTACGCGTGGTCATGAACACATGGCTGTAATCCAAGAGGACTAATGTTTGGATCTTGGATTACACGTATTGACAATGTTCCGGGGAAGTACCACCTCAGCAACAAACCCTTGGAAGAGATCATGTCCGAACGACATGGAAAACATTGTGTGGAAGTAACGTGTCGAGTCTCCAGGTCCTGCTATGAATTCGTCATCAGAGTTCAAAGAATGGCGTTCTTAGTCTGCGTCAGGGGTTTACCTCCTTTGCAGGACTGAGGGGCAATCGTCATCAACAACCCAGAGCAGGAAGACTTGAAAATTTCGAGTCTCAAGAGGATCATTTCAGTTTCTAACCTTACCCCTGGTTTTGGGACCCAAACCGGGGATCTTTACCTTGAACTCGTGCATTCGCACAAGTTTTCCGGTTTTTGAAACCCATAGTTCGTCCTAAACAAACTTGAGTTTCTTCTTTGACGCATCGGCGCAAAATTGTCGCGTGCAAGGCACGATCGGCGATCTTGCGATGACTTCTCTCGTGTGCTTCCCTCATCCTCGTCCTCACCCTCGCTCCCCCTATCCCTCATCCTAGCTTGCTTGTTTGCAAGGAGGGCAAGGGGGGGGGAAGGGCACAAGGGCACGAGGCCTCGCCCTCAAGGCCCTTGTGGCCCCTCAGCCGCCGATCGGGCTGAGGCCGCGATCGGCAACTGGCCGGTCGCTTGGCCGGCCGCCAGCAGTCCAGCTGGCCGGCAGCGAGCTGGCTGGCAGCCAGCGAAGTGCTGGCCGCCAGCCAGCCCTCGCTGATGCGAGGGGTGGTGCACAACCACCCCTCGCCAAAGGACTTCGAAAACCCACTGCCATCGCTTCAGGCTGGTGAATAGTTCCGGAGCTGGGAACTCAGCTTCCGGATCTAGGCACAGGGCGAGGGCCTATGGCCTTACTACGTCCTGCCCTTTGACTCCACCCAGGCCGACCAGGTCTACAATGCCAGTTGTGCCGTGTGTGCTCTCGTCCTTGTCGCCCCTCTAGCCACACGCCTCGCCTTTGAGCCCTTCCTCGGTGACCTCACCACCGGAGTCCTCCTTGACCCAGCAGCCGCCTGGCACATACTCACGCGCCCTCATTGCCTGTCCAGTGATACTGAGACCAGCCGCCTGCTCCGGGAGTTCAACTCCCTTTGCATGGGGGAGAATGAGATGGTCACCTACTACTGGCAGCGCGCAGAGGACCTCCTCCAACGCCTCGGAGATGCCACACCACCCCCCCTGTCTACGCTCCTGACCATCGAGCGTGGCGCCACCGACTCCTTCTCCGACGTCTTCGTCCACTACTCGCAGGAAGTTCTCGGTGCAATGGCTGCCCAGGGTACTCTTATGCCCTGGGCGTATGAGCTTTTCCTCCGCATTGAGGAAGCTCGTCAGGATTCACACATCCACCGCACAGAGTCCCTCACCTCCCTTGTTGTCGCCTAAGTGACTGTCACTGCCCCAGTAGTAGCAGCAAATTCCGGCGCCCTCTCATCTGGCAAGAAGAAGAAGAGGCACAAGAAGGGCAAAGGGATGCAGCAGCAGACCAGCAGATCAGGTAGCGCCAACCTTGTCTGCCGCAACTGTGGCCAATCAGGATACGGGTGGTACACGTGTCCGCTCCCAACTAATGAGGCTTGTGTCATCTCCACCATGCGTCGCCAGCGCGAGCGTCGTCTTGCCACCAGCGCCGTGACCGTTGCTACTCCTGTCGCATCCGCGCCACTCGTGACGGCCTCACTTTAGCTTCCTCTAGTACCGTCCGCACCCGCTGCTCTATCCCCAGCTCCTTCCTTCCCTTTCCCGGACTCTGGCACCGTCACACCGCAATCGGTCTACTCCGTCAGACCCTCCGCCCGTGAGCACCAGCCGGAGCGGTTCATCGCCCTCCAGCTCAGCCTTCCTCGCCCTCCTCCACAGGGAAGTGCGAGTTACGTAGTTGCTAGTCCCTCCTAGCCCTGCATGATAGAGTTGGTACTATGCTCCTGTCCTGTATCTGCATCTGTCCAGTCCTCTGAAGTATCCTCTTCTCCCTCGCCTCTTCGCGATGATGACGCCTGGCTCGATGACTGGTACTCGTGGTGTGCACCTCCGTCCACTTCGTCAACGTCGCTCATCCATTGTCATGTGACTGTTAGCGACCTCGCATCGCCGGTCTAGGATCCATCAGAGACCTGGATCATCGACTCCGGGGCCACGCATCACATGAAGGCCTCGCGCGAGGCCCTCAGTGTTCTTGGCCCCATCACCAATGTCACTGGGGTTCGGACTGGATCTGGCCAAGTATTACCCGTTCGTGGTGTCGGCGTCGTTCGTTTTCGTGGTCCAGCGGGTGACGTCTTCTTGACTGATGTTCTCTTCCTCCTTAGCCTTGAGCTCAACCTCCTGTCTGTCACCTCCCTTGATTGCATGAGCATGGATGTTCTGCATTCACGTGGGGTGGGCACTATGTCGTTGCGTCCATCCGGTCGTGTCCTTTTGCACGCCACCGCCTGCGGCAACTTGTGGCATGTACCTCGCCTGTCTGCTCCCACCTTGGTCTCGTCTTTGTCGACTAACACTGGCCACGTGCTTGTCACTAGCGCATTTTTGCCGCAGCACACGCGTCTCTTACATCGTTGCCTCTGTCACGTCCACTCTGTCGCTATTGACAGCAAGTTGCACACACAGCCAGCCACGGGTCTTGAATCAGCCTCCTTTCCTCTGCCATGTCCCACTAAGTACATCGATTGTGCTCAAGACAAGATGCACCGTTCCACCTACCCCCTCTCTGCCTCTCGAGCGTCCGCCCTGCTCGACCTCGTTCACTCTGATGTCATGGGTCCCCTCCCCACAGAGTCTGTCGGTGAGCACAGTCGGTACATTCTGACCCTTACGGATGACTACTCTCGCTATCGCTGGGTCTTTTGCCTGCGGCAGAAAAGCGACGTCGCTCCCAGCATTCGCGACTGGCTTCACCACGCTGAGCGCGAGTGTGGTCGCTCCCTCCACCGCTTCCGCTCTTATCGCAGGGGTAAGTTTCTGGAGGAGACCACTCTTTTTCCTTGCCTCCCGTGGTGTCCATCATGAGACGTCTATACCTTACACGCCAGCCCACAACGGTGTCATTGAGCGTCGGAACCGCACCATGGTGGACGTCGCCCGTACCATCCGCGTCGAATCTGGCATCTCTGACGGCTTCTCGTTCGAGGCCATGGCCTACATGACGTGGGTCTGGAACCGGATTCCCCATGGACCCCTTCCTCATCAGTCCACTCCATACCAGCACTGGTGCGGAGAATGAGCCGACCTGTGTCTGGCTTGTGTCTGGGATTGCGTCGCCATCGTGTGGTTGCCTGCCCCGCAAGCTCGAGCCTCGTGGTCGCCCGTGCACCTTCCTCGGTGTCTCTCGTCAATCAAAGGCCTTGCGTTTTTGGGATCCCACTCGATGTTGCATCATCGAGTCCCGCGATGCCCTCTTATTTGAGGACCTGTTTCCCCGTGACCTCGTTTGCTCTGGCGCGTCGATGTTCCTCCTGTCGCGTGGGGGAGTGGTGGGTCCGTCCTCCGTCCCACCGCGTCCGAATGCTCCATCGCCTGTGCCCGCAAATCCACCTACGCCGGCTGCCCCGTCCGTGTCCGCCAGCCCCTCAGGGCCGGCTGCCCCGTCCATGCCCGCCAGCCCCTCATGGCCGGCTGCCCCGTCCGTGCCCACCAGCCCCTCACGGCCGACTGTCCCGTCCATGCCCGCCAGCCCCGCACAGCCGGCTTCCCCGTCCGTGCCTGCCAGCCCCTCCGGGCCGACTGCCCCGTCCATGTCCGCCAGCATCTCAGGGCCGCCCGTCCCATCCGAGTCCGCCAGCACCTCAGGGCCGGCTGCCTCGTCGGTGTCTGCCACCCCTCAAGGTTGGTTGCCCCGTCTCAGTCTACCAGCCCCTCAGGGCCGGCTACCCCATCCGAGTCTGCCAGCCCCTTAGGACCGGCTGCCCCATCTGTGTCTGTTGGCCCCTTAGCGCTGGCGGCTCCGTCCGTATCAACGCACTACACACGTGGTCCGGGCGGGAGCCTCAGACCCAGGCCGGCAGCTAGCACACAGGCCACCTCTGCACGTCCTCTCACCCCACGACCTCTTGTCATCCCACGAGGATCCTCTCCTCATGTCAGATCTGGAGGAAACGCGGACCCACTCCCACTAAGATGTGGATCCACTCCCACGGTCGTGAGTGGGGACCCCGGCGCCAAGGCACTCGGATTTGTCACACTGTCAGTCATCGTTGACCTACATCCAAGGTCAGCTCTGGGCTACGCCCTTCTCCATCAGGAACACTGGTATGTCGTTGCGGCCGCACTCACGTGGATGCCACCAGGGGCACGGGACGCGCATGCCCTCACTGTCCGTCCCACTGAGAGACCAGAGGACCCAGCCACCGTGCGTGAGGCTCGGGCATCTCTCGTATCCGCTCACTGGGAAGCTTCATGTGCCGACGAGCTAGCTGCCATGTGGCAACATCACGTCTATGAGCTCGTCGCCCTTCCCCCGGGCCACAAGGCCATCGGCGCCAAGTGGGTTATCCGGCAAAATTTGAAGCTAGATGGGTCTCTGGACAAGTACAAGGCCTGTCTCACAACCAAGGGGTTTGCTTAGGTCCCTGGAATCGACTATGACCAAATCTTTGCCCCGGTCGGTCAGTTCTTCACCAGTCGGGCGTTGTTCAGCCTGGTTGCCCAGCATGGGTGGGAACTACATCAGATGGATGTGAGCAACGCCTTCCTCCATGGCTCACTGGAGGGCGAGGGGCTCTACATGATGCAGCCTCCACGCTTAGACGATGGCTCTGGCAAGGTCTGGGGATTGCGGAAGGCCCTCTATGGCTTAAAGCAGTCACCACGCTGCTGGAACTAGGAGATCAGTCGTACGCTTCTTAGCTGGGGCCTCCTTCGGAGCTCTGCCGATCCTGCGCTATTCATCAGCACGTGAGGTCAAACACTCGTCATCGTCTTGGTCTACGTCGACGACCTGCTCATCGCATCACCAAATGCAGCCGCCATCCAGCGAGTCAAGGACCTACTACACGCTGCCTACCAGATGAAGGGCCTCGGGCCAGCGCGAGTCTTTCTGGGCATGGAGCTTGAGCATGATCGCTCCAAGGGCATACTACATTTCCATTGGGCTGCCTACGTCCATACCCTGTCCGGGTGCTTCGCTGAGGACCTGCCCCTCGTGTCGAGAGCATCCTCACTCATGTCACCCGACGGTCAGGCGATGCTCAAGAGCTCTGATCCAGCCTTGGTGGGGGAGCCGGTAGACGTGATCGCGTATTTGAGCATCATCGGGTCACTCATGTTCGTGGCGACGACGACGCGTCCAGACATCGCGTTTGTCATCAACCTCCTGGCTTACCTCTCTCAGGAACCGCATCACCTCCACTTTGAGGCCGCGATCCGAGTGCTACAATATGTTGTCTCGACTCCATGGTGAGGTTTCATGTTCCACCGACAGCCATCTGTCGTCGCGGTGGGCTACACTGACAGTGACTGGACCGGCAATCCGGACAACAAGAGTCGCACAGGCTGGATCTTTCTGGTTGGCGGCACAGCGGTATCCTGGCGCACTGGCAAGCACTGGTCCATTGCATGCAGCACTGTTGAGGATGAGTATGTCCTCCTTCGCTCAGGCGCATGTGAGAGTGTGTTGGTGCGTCGTCTGTTGTCCAAGTTGCGTTAGTCCGTCGCGTCCATCACGTTGCATTGTGACATTGAGAGTGCCATGGCCATCGCCGACAATGACGGTGTGCATCACACGTGCACAAAGCACATCAATGTTGAGTATCACTATGTGCGTTCGTTGTCGTATGACGGCAGCATCAGCATTGTGTGGGTTGAGACAGCACGGTAGCAAGCTGACTTCTTCACCAAGGTACTGAAGCAGGACTCATTTAAGAAGGTTGTGAGTTCAGTCGGCTTCCGTCCATGAGTTGCTCTCTTTGTCCTGGCCTTCGTCTGCATGTGCCCTGGGGGAGTTTGTTTCTTGCATGTGACACTGCCCATCCATGTCCCCTGCGCATGTGAATCATGGGGAAGTAGTGGTTTTTTCCGCGTCTCTCATTGTGCTCTGTTGTGTCCTCTTGGCTTATGTACATCGGCGTGCAGATGACTGAAGGCGAGACTTGACGTTGCTAGAGTGTCGTTCGGTGGACCTGACGCACGTTGAGGCCTACACGCAGTTCGCTTGAGCTTCCTCCCTGCATCAACGTGCTCAACTCCATCGGCAGGCCTCCTTGGCGGTCGAGCCGCCGGCGGTTACTACCACTATAGAGGCTGTTTGCGTGCATGCAGCACTGGATCTCACTGTGCTATTGCGTCTGCAGCTTCATGCTCTGTTTAGGGTCCATGTTTCATGTTGCGTGACATTGTTTGGCACTGTGGACCACCGTAGGCACTGCTTGGGTTCGGGCAGTCATAACTCTTTGCTCTTATTTCTCTAGTTGTTTCTGACCGCACGAACGCGATTGCAGCGTCGGTGTTCTAGTATAGTCCAGTTTTCAGGCAAAACGGACGACACCCGAGTTTTGGGCTGTCGGCCGTCTGGCAGGGCTCACCGAGAAAACCCTGCCTGCCAGAAAATAGGTCCAGGACTTTTTTCTGATTGGCTGGTTAGCTAAGTAACAAGCTCTACAGCGCTTGGTGGGGGGGGGCTAGAACTTGGAGAGGTCTCCCATTGTTTTTCATTCTTCACTTCGAACCAGTTACTTCTCGTTTTCAGCTGCTTTCTGGCACAAACGCTGGCGCGCGCACTTTTGTGTAACAAAACCAGAGCATCTAGACTGAGCCTCTAGAGCAGTGGACTAAGGGGGAAGCAGACTACGCAACGAGCGTGGAAGCCTGCACGCTGCATCAACAACGTTGCTGCCCCAACCCACTGTTATCATTTCTAGAGCAGGGAGACTCAAATATTCGAGTCTCAGGAGGCCCATTTCCGTTTTCAACCTTATCCCTAGTTTTGGGACCCAAAACCAGGGATATTTACCTCGAACTCGTGCATTCGCACGAGTTTTCTGGTTTTGAAACCCATACTTTGTCGCAAACGAACTTGGGTTTCATGTTTTACGCGTCGGCGCAAAATCGTCGCGTGCGAGGTACGATCGGCGATTTCGCGCCGACTTCTCTCGTATGCTTCCCTCATCCTCTTCCTCACCCTCGCTCCCCCTATCTCTCGTCCTTGCTTGCTTGTTTTTAAGGAGGGCAAGGGGGGGGCGAGGGCACGAGGCCACGAGGCCCCGCCCTCGAGGCCATCGTGGCCCCTCAGCCGCCGATGGGGTTGAGGCCGTGATCGGCGGCTAGCGACTGGCCGGCTGGTGGCCGGCCGGTGGCCGGCCGGTCGTTTTGCCGACCGCCGGGTGTTCGGTCGGCCAGCAGCGAGTTGGCCGGCGGCCAGCGAAGTGCTGGCCGCTGGCCAGCCCTCGCTGACGCGAGGGGTGGTGCGCAACCACCCCTCGCTTCAGCGAGGAGGGCGAGCCGAACCGGCCCTCCCGCTATAGTGAACATGGATAGTTTTTGCAGAGACGCACGGTTAATTGGTCGTAGGGACACTCCTTGCAAGGGGGGGGGGGGCGCGTCACCATAACAGCTTGTTGAACATATACCATACAGAATGTGGGAATATTCATCCTATGTACTCTCTTCCAAATTGGCATGACACTGTTGAAAATGTAGGACCCAAAAGGGATCGTTGATGCCATCAATACATACGTTTGGTGAGTCTTCGGTGAAGACTCACCAACACTAATGAAGATCATACAAGGATTGTAGGCGTCTCATCCTCGCAAGAGCCAAGGGATCACGGGATAAGCACTAGATGTTGTACGCAAATGACCGTAATCACAAAATCCACAAGTGTGTGGTTGATTGTGCGTGAACGTGATGCAATGATGCGGATTACAAGAGTCCATACGTGTGATGTTGTTTACGCTTCTTGTTGCCTGGTTTATATCATGAAGTGCGCGATGATCAAACCTCCGTGAGCAAAGATGAACTTGGACGGTTCAAAGCAAGCTGGAAGAATGTAGCGTATGAGCCATTTCTTGGATTAAAAAATGGCGCTTTAAAAATGTCCCAGGATTTGGGGCCTCAAGACCAATATCTTGACGATTCAAGGTCTGAAAAAATTATCTTGGTCTAGAGTTTAGTCTGACTCTGGCCCAAATTCGGTCTATATACCTTTTTAAGACAAGAGGACTGTCGCGAAGGAAGGTCTATCGCGTCACTACTCCTCCCCATTACTTGGCCAGTAGGGTCCTATTCCCAAGTGGATGTGCCACGTGGAACGATAGGGTTTTAGGTTGCATGTTTACAAAAAAGCCATGTGACGACACTGTTCGTTTTAGGCGCGGTTCGTCTCATCCAAAATGGCCGAGGCGACCATTCACCCCTCCTCCTTGGACTGACTACTATGAGGGTCTACGTTTTGGTTCCACAGTTAGTTGCAAAATAGACCACGACCGTTACACAAAGTCTTAGTTCCAGTTGAGTGAGCAAACCATGAACAAATAGTTGCAAAATGTAGAAAGAGTGGATGGCCAGAATCGCCCGGGCGTAACAAGGACCATCCAGCCAGACAGATTGGCTCATTAATGCAAACAACACAATCAGAATTGACTTCTGATGGGTCATGAAGTGGATAAGTTATGAACTGAGAGACCTTTCAGCGGCCCATCACATTAATTGAGGACATACCCGAAAACATGGTTATCTAGCCAATTCCTCCACTCCAAAATCATCGCTGTACATGCAGATGTCCCTTCCTAACCGTGCTCCGATTAAAAACTTTAACGATGTTTTGAGTGAAGGCTTGTCTAATCTTTGGTTAACGAGTGTCAAATGCTAGCGTCACTTATCCGAAGATTTGGACATTAGAAGATCTGTTAGCAAGTGTCTCCGTTAGGGCAGCCAAAGACGTGAGACTTCCACGTAAAGTCGGAGTTTGGCACCGACACGATTGGCCGGTAGCGTGATCCAATGGACATTGCTTACTGTCACATGTTTTAGAGGAGGGAACGTCTCGTAATTGGTGCTCGCTACATCGTCACCGAATGCGGTGAGGTCGTCGCCTGGAAAAAATTGCCCACTACTTTTTCCTTTCAGTCACGCAAAGCATCGGAGACAGCTGGACGCAAAAGCGGATCGAAAGTGCGGAGAGCGAGTTTCACCCACTTGCAGATCGCACTTGTCTTCGGATCATACGCATTTAACGTCATCAACTGGGAGTGACTCGATCAAGCATCCGCTCACCACGCATAACCGCATAACCGCTATTCGGGACTTCCATCGTTATCGTCGTTGCGAATGGACAGAGGAAGCCATTATCCTCTCTTTCAGGTGATTCGGTTGCGCACATCCGACAAGCCCTCGGATATGTATAACAGCCGAGGGATTTCCCAGGAGAGAAACCGCCAAGCTGGCGGATCTCCTCCGTCCGATGCTCGTGCACGGCATGTCGCGGAACAGATGATGACGTCTCTCTGTCTCAGTCCGTCTCTCTCTGTCGCCCATTTTTCGTTTCTCTCTCATTTCGCTTTCTCTCCGTCGTTTCCTCTCTCCCCTTGCGATGCGAGCAGCAGCAAAAACCCTGACGAAACAGCTGCCGCGCTCTGCCAACGTCAGTGGACGAGAGCTGACGTGGACGGATGGAACGTTTGGGACGAGAGAACAGGCAAATGCCATATCGGTCCACGAGAGAAGCGTCACTGTCTACTCATGTACCCTCTTCTAATTCTCCATGTAGACGTATGTTGTCCGACGCCAGTGGGAGAAGATCCTCGACGTTGTGTGGTGTCGCGCTTTCAGTTCAATCCCCAGGCATTTTCAAGGTCCGCCGCTCACGGCCTCACCAATGACGTCACAAAACCTCCGAGCGCAATCCTCTAACCCTCGCTCCTGTGTAGCGCGGCATCTATAATGTAACATAGCGCATTTTCCAAAACAAGAGTACACAAACACAGCCTCCACTCAGCCAGAGACCAAAAATGCCCATAAGAGTTGGAGCAAAAAATCCGCCCCAGGCCAAAGCAATAACAAAAAAATGGAACCTCCTTGAATCAACATGGGACATTTTAAAGGAGAAAAATTAGACCTCAAATGAATAATTTTAAGGAATAAACATTCCAAGGTATGATGCCGCGTATTTGTTACCCCCAAAATATACAAATCTTTAGACATTCGGTGGAATATGCACACACCAACTTTTTGGAACTACATAGCTCATTTTCTTTTCATCCAGAGAAAGATACACTAGCTAACCATCGGATAACGCTAAAACAACACCAAAAACAAAGAAAAAGACAACAAAATTAACTACGAGACCACATGCCATGCATCGACGACGCATGACATGCGGCGACCCCCCTTAGTATCACAAACCACTCAATGGAGGGGTTTGTGATACTAGTATGGTACGGGTTGTATGGATTTTGGGGAGAATTTGACACTCCCCATGATTTGAAAGGGAACCTTATGGGCCCCGCCAATACGGGGCCTAGTAGGAACCCGAGTAAAAACAAAACTCAAAAACCCTAAAGTGATTCATAGTCGGGATTAATAGGGGTTTGAAGGTCGAAAAGGGTGTTTTGCATAATAAAAATAGAGAAAAAATGAAGAAGGGATTTTCTTGCTTGATCCCGTGGGAGCAATGTGCCCATGCAGTTGTTTCACTCGTCAAATGATGCGAGCTACGAGCGAGTATGATTTTGGAGTCGACCCTTTCTTTTCTCTTGCCCATGCAAGGGAGGTCAGATTCCAAATTTATTTTGAATAGATATCCAAACATCTGGCCCTTAAAGTTTATGAGTGGGATTTTCTAACATTAGCAATGATGGCCTTCCATGTGTAAGCCTCATGTATTTTTTAATGGCTCAGCCAAGGGCAACTATGCCACTTGATTTTTCCTGAAATATTCTAACATTAACCACTTTCTTGTAAGGCTGGTATATTCTCTACAAACCACATCAATCTTTTGATGATGTATGATCAAATTATTAATGTTGGTAGACTTTTATGCAAAAAAAACTCAATAATCTTAGGAACATCTGACATATAGACACGTTTTCTCAAAACTTCCACTCATAACGTAGCTTCACACGCATCGCTCAACTGAAGTGCTCGAGACCAAACAAACACCTTTTTTCATTCTTGTTATAACATATGTCCCTAAAATTTCTAACACATCTTATGAAATAACACTTATTTCTAAAATGAAATTTAGCAATTTTTCTACTATCCCAAACCTCTCATCCAAACCTCATTTTTGTGAAACATTGGTGATTTAACAAGTGTGACACTTAGTACTAGCTACAAGCAACATAAAAGGGGTATCAATTGGGGAACTAAAAAAAGAAAATACTGTAATAGTACACAAATCATATCAAATATTTCAAATATTGTAGACTTGGACATGACAAAAGCAAGTGTAGTGAGAACAGACACCGAGAAGTAGTACCAATTGTAAAATAATCGAACAATGGAAGATTGTCAACATGAAGGAAAGGATGATCTCCAAGCTATGTACGTAGCAATTATGTTGAAGGAAACTTAGCAACAATTTCATCCTTTAAGGTGAATATGAAAATAATTGTTCTGACGAGCAGTCCGATTACAAGCCCCTTACACTCGTCAAAACTTTCATGTCCACCATTGCTTTCTACATTGATATATGACATGATGTGAGGCACTTGTCGTTAGGCTTGCATGAACAAAGACATGTCCACACTCTCACATAGGTCAAGGGCCACAACTTTAATTATCTTGAACAACTCAACATGGGCAAGGAGGAGATTGAAAATGTGCATGTGCCAAAAAAAATAAAATAAAGAGGAAAAATGAAAACATGAGCAAACCAATCATTTGAATAACACTTATGAATTTTTTCTTAGTTTTTGATGAGGCTCAGAATTCTCGATGTTTTCTTGACCACGAGTAAGGAACAAGAAAACATATTTTGACCTTGTAATCTCAAATTTTCATTGTTCATCTTGAAATGTGTTGTCTAATCGATAGTCTATTTGATGATTTTAGTAAAGAAAAATTATTAGATAAATGCTTACAACAACTTCATCACATTGTCAGTTTAAGAATAGCTACCTCAAGCATCTTTATTTTACATGGCTAAATTGAGTGACACTTGAACAAGGGGATGGGATTCATGTGCTCCAAATTTTTGTAACGTAATAATTCAAGAAGAACTTTAAGATAATATACAATCTAAAATCCCATTTTTAACAAATGATGTGGTCTAGAATGAGAAATGATCCTAAATATCAATGGAAACCATGTGGAATAGGTTCAACTATACCTCAAGGACATTGTTTTTTTTTTGTCCTGATAAAGACTTGTTTGAAAGTTGCACCTTAGAGTAAGAATCTTTGATACTCTTTCAACAATTTGAAACGTAAAAACCTTCATTGAATGATGTCAAACTGTGTCTTTGTTTGCCTTCAATTGAGTGCTTTTGGTCGACATCCTTGGTGACTAGGAAATCTCCACGAACTAGGAGGATGCGGAGGCACTCATTAACTAACTAACACCAATCAAAATTGAAGTTATACTTACGGCTATGAAAATTCCACCTTTGTTTGTGATGGACTCCTCTATCCAATCTCAATGGTAAAGAATATGAGTGGAGTTTAGATGAAAACAAAGAATAATCATTGAAACATTTGATAAACACATTGTTCTTGGGCAAAATATCATAGATGTTGGATTCAACCGTGGGACATTAATTAGCAAACAAAACCTAAGGCTCCAGAATCATTCATTCTCCTCCACATAATAAATGTGTTGGAAAACGAGTCGCAAACATGTCTTAGATATACATAGAATCTAAATCACTTTCTCACTACATGAGAAAGACATATGAACAATCTTCAACACGTTGAAGACATAGTTGTGGGTAAATCAATGCTTTTTGTTTTCTTCACAACGCGAATCATGCAGTTAAATATTTTTAATTGGGAAAAGATTACAGGCATTCAAAAACTTAGTGGATGAAGTTCTTAAATTCTCAATTTGAAAATGACATCTAGATTTGGCTTGAAAAACCAAGTTTAGTGGATGTAGTGTGCAAAAAATGATACTTCATGGTTTAAATTAATACGTCTATCTTCAACCATGACGTAAAACTTCCATGGTTAATTGTAAATTGGTTCAAGGAGATCAACTGCTATAATACAACTAAGTTTTGTATGAATGACATATAAGTGCATCATTTCACTCGCTAAGTCATTGTATTATGAAACAAGGAATTACAAAAGATGTTAATTGAGGAGTCCAATGACAAAGGTTCAGTTGGAATCTTTTGTGAGGCACATGTTTTCAAGGAAATTATAAATTTCTAAAATTTGGTTGCATAGAACATTACATGGTTGCATTACGCAGATCTTCCAACACTTACCAACAAAACAAACATGAACAAAGGCTACTCGAACAACTCCAACCACATGTAATTTGACAGAATCCATGGGTTGACATTAGTATGTAGTGTGTGATGGGAACTCTTACCACTTGATAAGGATACAAAGACACCCTTGTGGTCGTGGACATGTTTGAAACAACTCTCATTTTTTTGTTAATTTCCACTCTCACCAATATAACCAGAATGTGTTTTTTAAAACATTGTGTATATATAAAACACGCCATGTACAATCATGAGAAATTGAGATGACCCCTTTCAAAAGATCATCATACAAAAAAAACAACTTGACAGGACAATTGGACTTAGATTTGGCAAACAATTCATTATGTTTCTTATACTAAAACTATGCTATCACATAAAGCTGTGTAACACTTGTAGCTCAACAATGAAAAGCCAAATTGGAGACATTTAGTGACAAGTGACCTTTGAGTTGTGCATGTTTAAAGCAATTGAGATGTAAAAAGTTTCCCAAGGATTTTTATGGCTTTTATAATAGGATTTTAATAGAAATCAGTTGCTCAAAATGGTATCTCTCAACTTCCCCTCTTGATTGAAGATGACTAAATTGGTTTCAAGCAAAGGAAATCAATAATTGTTTTTTAGTAGTGAAGGTGGCAATGTTGTGAAATTTGGTAGGAGTGGAAGGTGTGCACAAGGATTTGCTAAGGACTACTGAATTGAATTAAGAGATGGTGGAGTTCAAAATAGTTTTTTTGGTGTGATGAAGGGCATTCCTTCTCAACAAAACCTCTTGTGGATGTGGTTTTGGGCTTGTGACGGCCGTCTGAAAGATGAACTGTCCGTTGAGGAGTTTAGGGTCGTGCAAGTATTTATAGTGAAGGAAACCTTGATTAAGACATTAAATATCTTGCATAGCCAATGTTTTTTTAGAATTAATATTGATGCCTTTTCACATCTCTTTCTTGACCATGTTCTATGTATATAAGGACAAGTTATGCAAACTAATGCCTTCAATCCCTCTTACCTTTTAGTATTGGTAGAAAAAGGGAAAATTTTAATTTTCAAATCATCTACATTTTATTAATGCAACGAGAAGATATGTCAAAGGATGTCATGGTCATTCAAGGGATCACTTCATAAACATGTTGGTTGCCATCGTAGGAGCAACCAACGTGATCGCTTTCTCGGTGCCAACCGATCAATACCTTTAGATTGTTAGATTGCCTCAAAATGTGTTGTACTACATCGTGTGGGATACATTATAGTTTGCTGAGATTGCGTCTACGTCATCTTTGAGTCATGAAAATTATTTAATTATGTTAACAATAGAGGTTTTAAGAAATGAAATAATTCCATTTTTTCCAATTTAGAAGCACTCTCATACACAATTACCCACTTTTCTGAAAACTATAATGGATTGTGGACTCATTTGAACGGCGTACAACCTTTTGCAAAAAAACAGCAATATTGACTTATAGTGACTTTGATGCCGTCTTTAGAAAAATTATGAACACAATGCATGTATTAAAGGCATGTGTCACGAATGGTGTGTATTATGACTATACATGTGCGATTTATTTTTGAAACTTTTAATTACTGTCTTCTATATTATGGGAGGAGCTTTCATCGTCCAACATGTTCGTATAGCTGCACAATAATGTTATACATGATCATGGTCAAGGAAAGCTACTGCATTCCGTTTGATGCAACACAAGACGAAATTGTGCAAAACACAACGTGCAACGGTCGTGTGCCACCGACGTCAAACGGCAGGGATGGGAGTTGCGTGGGGAGTGGCGGCACACTTTATCTATCACCATGCACCCCATTCATTGGGTAGTTGTAGCCAAACATGGCTCACGACAACTAGCAAAAGCTATTTGGACATAAGGGTGTCAAATGACGGGGTTTAGTTGACTCCCCTCTTGGTCTTCTTTTTCTCATTTTAGTCGTCGATGATTGACAGAGAGCAAAACCAAAACCAGGATCTTTAGTCTTTCCACACGTCAACTTATGTCGAGAAAGTAGTTTTGTAAAAAGAAATGGTAAATATACGACGGTAGTTAACAATCATTCAAAAAATACTTCTTATCGCATTTTCTCTAATAGACAACAATAATTGTGTACGATGTGGATCCAGTTAGTTTGCTAAACTCTACTTTCTGGTCGCGAAGTTGAACTGACAATCTTCACCTTTTCATTAAAAAACAATCCATGAATCATAAGTTTGGAGGAGGGAGGAGGGGGCAAGGAATGTGTTTTTGGATAGAATGGACATTAGATCACTGGACAATTTGAGCATTAATTGACAAAAGTACGCAAAGTAAAGAAACATTTATTTAAAGAAAACATTAACAGTGTAATACACTTCCATGAAATAAAAGCGTAAAACACAAGCAAGGTTCTTTCTTTTGCACTTCTGTTTTAAGGTTTTTCCAAGGTCTTATGTCTCATATTGCATGATACATAGAACGAGAAAAGGAGGGGTGACAAGCTCCCACCCCATGTTTTGCGTCACGCGGTCTACGCGTATGTAGGGATGATACTCAAATGTTTCCATCGTAAGGGTATGACAAACCCTTGCCGTTTGATCCATGTGGCCAATGATAACCTAGTGAGATATTTGTTCTCATACATAATCATCTCCATAATGATGAGTACTATGAGTTTTTTTTCCTACTTCAAACAATCACTGGTAATTTATTTTTTCCATGACTGAACAAATTATAAACAAATGAATACTGAAACTTTGAAAAAATCAAGATAGCTGTTCCTCGATAACCAATGTCACTTGCGATGGTGAAGTTGTGTGGTCCATTAAGCAAGATTTGCAATGTCTAGGAGAATCTGCCTTGGACGTTTGCTAAACACGGTTAGTGGGTATCAGTCATCAGGTGTTAAGTGGCCAAGGCATGCTTCTTGATTTACTTTTGAGCAGAAGGGTTACCTGTTATAAATCTATGGGAACTTATGGACCCCTTGCCGAAAAGTGGGCCTTAAAGTTCTCTTTTGTGAGGAGCAAATATTTGTAGATGAGATTCAAAAACAATGGGTAAACTACAAAACGAAAATTTAGGAGGTGGGTAAAAAGGAATCCACCCCATTCACAAAACCCTTCGTTGATGTAGATGAAAAATAAACATTTTTTGGTTGTTGTGTATATATTTCATATGCCTTTTTGTGCAAGTTTCCTTACGAAGAAGTTCGGAGTCATCAGTAACCTCTTGGACAAAGCGTTTGACATGTCTCACTTTCATTTTAGAAGTTACAAAAGCCTTGGTAAGGGATTTTTAACCCACTACAAATAGCAAAGAGGTTGCCACTAGTGTTTTATCACCCCATAAAACCTTAAAAGCATTCAAATTCTGTTTATTAGTTTTAAAAATCTGAAAGGGACCTACGTGTTGGAAGAGTGTTGCGATGGGAAATCCAGTTTTCAGGAAGAAGAGTTCATATGATTCTTTTGGGGATGGGGCATTTTGGCCCGAGGTTTGAGACCATAAGTTTGTAGGAGGCCATGCACATTCGTTTTTCACTAAAGTATGAATTTGGTATTCCCACCACGGTGTAGAGGGAGGTCTTTACACACATGAGCAACACAGTAAAGGTGTATGGTTTTTCGTGAAGGAGTCCACATTATTCTATACAAAGTGCTTATTTGTATTTGGTTACAATATTCGTGTTGAAGTCTTGAACTTGTTACCCTTCGTGGACAAAACGAAGCGTCACCATGCCATTCACGACCTTGGATGTGATCAAAGGCCCTTGATCTAGATTTAGATGGGGAGGTTGTTCAATTGTGTTGATTTGGAAATGTTGATTCTTGAATGGTTGTCCACAAACATAGGTGTATGACCTAGGTTAGGAAATCGGTCCTTTGGAGAAGGTTTAATGGTCAGGTGATCTTTTGTGTCACTTTCATAAATGCCACATATTCTATTCTGATGTTGTAAAGAGTGATTTGGGTATGCTCTTTCTTACACCCAGCGATTTTTGCACCTCTGGGTAGGCATATGTAATATATGGTGCTCCATTAATCAGGCCCGCACGCCCGCACGCCTGCACACCCGCACGCCCGTAGGCCCGCACGCCCGCACGCCCGCACGCTCGCACGCCCGCACGCCCGCTCGCCCGCACGCCTGCACGCCCGCACGCCTGCACACCCGCACGCCCGCACGCACGCACGCGCGCGCGCACGCACGCACCCATGCGCGCGCGCACGTACACACGCACGCGCACGCGCGCGCGCACGCACGCACGCACAGACGCACGGACGCACGCACGCACGAACGCGCGCGCGCGCACACACACACACACGCGCGCACACGCACACACAACCGTACACGTGCGCACACGCATACACGCACGCGCACGCGCGCGCGCACGCACGCACGCACAGACGCACGGACGCACGCACGCACGCACGCACGCACGCGCGCACACACGCACGCACGCACGCACGCACGCACGCACGCACGCACGCACACACGCACGCACGCACGCATGCACGCACGCACGCATGCACGCACGCACGCACGCACGCACATACACACACACACACACACAAACACGCACACACACACTCACACACTAGCATGCGCGCACGTGCTCATGCAAGCAAGCAAGGGGAACGAACAGCATGGCATGCCATCTGGAAAGCATGATCGCCCACCTGAGCAGCTTCTCCATGAAGGAGAGACTGTCCGAGTGCGAGCCACCGGAAAGGTCGAGAGGCAGTGAAAGTGGGAGTGGTATGATAAGGCAAGGGACAATTTTTTGCATGTTCATGGAGGAAGAGGTTTGCTGAAAGAAGCAAGACGCATCACTACGAATTCTAAGTAGAGTTGGGTATAAGTTAATGCACGCATGAGAGATCGGAAGCATCAAGGAGAGGTTTTCTCATGAAAGGAACCTTCATCACTCTAATGTGGTTGAAAAGGTTGTATGGATAGTGGTCTGCCATAGAAGTTGTTATCTATGGAAATTTCATTGATTAGTTTGCAAGCATGTCTTGTGGACAAAGGATATTAGTGCATGATTTTTTTGTTATCTTGATTGATGTTCAAATTAGGGTAAAAACTCTTTTCGGCATCATTTTGATGTTGAAAACAGTCGGCGTTGCCATTTTTAGAATTGTATGACCGTTTTTCCATCCAATGATGACTACATCATCACCATGTATGAGGTACTAGTAGTATGTTGATGAAATTTGAATATCTTGATGTAGGTGAATACAATTATCATAGGATGCAACGATTAACTTGAAGTTCTAGAGGATGTTGCAAATTCTTCTATGTAGGAGAAGAGAAATTTGTTTGAGCCCATGAATGATTTTGAAGAGCTTTGAAACTTTCTTAATGCATGAAGAGTATCCATTAAATTGATTCATGTAGATTGTTGTGTTATAGATTGTTTTCTTTTTGTTGAAAAATTCATTATGGAAGACTTATTGGAACACTTACCTTCTATGTTATGCAGTAAGATAGAGCATCATTTGAGCTAGTGTGAAAGGAATCATAGGAGATTTGGTGTAAAAGAAGTTCTTTTCAGTAATGCAGATGAATTGTTTGGCAAGAAGGCAAGCGTAAAACTTGTCAAGGCTACCTTATGATTTTTATTCATCTAGAATACCTATTTTATAACAATGTTTTGTTTTCCTTGGGGGATTTTGATGAGTTTTTTAGTATTTTTGTGGATAAGGTTGTTGGATTTCATATCAAGCACTTGTTTTTTGATTTGTTTGCGAGGACCTGAAAGGGCTTTGATGATAGTACAAGGCTTGGGGGTAGATATCTTACCATTAGTAGGGCTACAAGTGTGTTGGTGAATAAACTCACGTGAAAAGTGTCTTCCTTCTGGTTCATGGTACATATTGTGAAAGATGTTACTTTGGTGTAATTTTTTGATGTTTTTGAGTTATTGCATGAGGTTATGGATGTAGTTAAAGATTGTATATTGTTGGTCAACAGATAACTCCTTGAAGCTCTCCTCATGACTCCCATCATAGTCTACTTTACCATTGTTGTCGCATATCTTTGGATGCCATGATCAACTTCTTTGTTGATTGTTAGGGGATGGCTGCCACTGTTTTATAAAAAACCTTGAATTCTAAGTAGAGTTTCTCATGATGAGCACTCACATGAGTGCGTTGCATGTGTTTCTTGAGAGACACACTGAGGACTTGACATGCGCCTCATTTTTTGTTTTGTATTATACGTATTTGCTCAACATATCTGGCACTTGTCATTGAAGTTAACTTAATTGTAAAGAAAAATCATCATATGTTTAGATTCCTCTAATATTCTTTTGCTATACACCTCATCCTTGTGAACCTTTCTTCTTTTCCTCCGTGTCATAATGATCCACCAAAATTCACAAATGATCGACGAATAACATATCTTTCATTTGAATTCTCCAGTTTTTGGTAAAAGAGCTTGAATTTGGAAACAAATATGGTTTTGTGAAGTTCTAGCTGTGCAAAACACGACTTTAACACATGGATTCACTCGTTTTTCCTTGGGCTTGACCCTTTTTTCCCTCATGTCGATGATCACCCTTTTTTGGGTCCATGAGGCCTTAAAGGAGTGGGTGTTGGTGGATGAGGGGGGATTTTGAGGGTTAGGGAATGGGAGAATGAGGGAGAGGGAAATTGGGAGTAGTAAGGGGAGTAAGAGGGGAAACAGTAGGGGGAGGAGTGAGGGGCCAGCAAATAATTGACCTAATTGATGGGAAAGCGACTTCAATGTGAGAATAAGAAGAAATTGGGCGATGCCAATCGTCAGGATCTTGTTCCATAAATTTTTTTCCCACATAGAGGGA
The DNA here is from genome assembly GCA_023375785.1 of Penium margaritaceum. Classification (NCBI taxonomy): domain Eukaryota; kingdom Viridiplantae; phylum Streptophyta; class Zygnematophyceae; order Desmidiales; family Peniaceae; genus Penium; species Penium margaritaceum. Next base: position 89,661 of record SZWC01003964.1, on the reverse strand, counting down.
TATTGTATTATGGGAATGTAGTTGATTCTCAATAGGGAGAGGTTTCGAGTGAGATAATGGACATGCTTATGATCGTTCATAATTTTAAAGAGATTAAATAGTCTTTAGTCTTTCCATTTTTCACTGAGCTAGTTTTCCATCATACCTTCGCTTCATTAGAGGGTTATATATGTATACCTTCGTTATGGGGCACGTTTGTTCTACCCGGAGGGGCTGATGTAGTCTATGAGTGTGAGTCTTTAATGTACTATACTCATGCCATTTTCTCTATCTAACTTCCATGGAGTCCTCGCCACACTCGCACCGCCTGCAGCTGCTGCTGCCTGCCACTCGCAACTAACCGCCGCCGCCAGCACAACGACCCCAACGCAAACAGCCACGAACAGACAAAACAGCGGGCGGGTCCCGCACCGCATTTTCAAGCGAGCCGCGTTCGGCTGGCGCGCTGCAGGTGCTACCTGGCCTGTGGTCCGCCGGCTCTCTTGGCCGTCTCGTCCCCCCCCCACTTTCTCCTGCCCTCGCCACAAAAGCCGCTTTTCTCCTGCACATCCTTAGGTGCACATGCGGTCTGATCGTCCACCTCCAGTCTTGTCGTCGCCCTACTGCTCACCACTGCATCCGCCCTCACTCGTCCGCGTGTCCGGCTACTGCTCAACCTCGCACGCGTCTGCACGCACATGCTGTCCCCAACCTTCACACGGTCACTGTTCTCGACCGCTTCCGACACGCGCTCCCCACACACGCACAACCGTACTTGGTATTCTGTGAACTCCGCATCTCATCAGATCGTGACCCGTTCGTCCTTCGCAAACACTTTTCAGTCGCTCACGCGTACGCTCTCCGCCATCGCCGTCCATCGCCTGCGTAGGTTCCGCAACTACCCGTAGCCAGGCGTCTTCTGCCTGCTCTGCCTCTGCAGCTCAACCCGCGTCTGCGTCTTTCCCCCGCCTCGCACGTTGCCTACCGCCAACCCATGAGAAGTGGATCGACGGTCTCAGCGCACCTTTCGCTCCGTCGTCAGGTTTCCTAGAAGGGCCGCTCTGAGGAGTCCTCTCCTCCCTCGCTCCCTCGTCGCTCCCTCCCACCTCGAATACTCTCGGATGGCGTCGCTGAGGCCGCTACCGCCGCTTCCTCTCCTGCTGGTCTGTTTCTGCTGGCTCTCCTCCACCGGCATCAGACCGACAGCGCTAGTCCAGGCCGCCAAGACGTCCCCTTATTGCCCCGCCGCGCCGCGCACGTGCGCGCAGATCCAGGCCGGCGACTACGAGCTGGTGACTAATGCCACGCTGGCGGGCAGGTTCCGCGTGGAGAGCTCACAGCTTGTCACGTCATTCGCCACTGCGCTGGGCGCCTCGGCAGCCGAATGCTGCCAGAAGTGCGCCGACTTGAACGCTCGCGCTGAGGCGGCTGGGAGCGGCGCCAAGTGCGGCTCGTACACCCTCCAGCGCGGCTCCCGCGGCGTGGGTATGTCATGGCTACAGCACGTTGGCGCCTTCACCGTAGCGACGACGTCGGGCGGCGGGGGGGGGGGGGGGGGGGGGGGGGCCTGTCATTGCTTGAGTGCTGCGGCATCGCTAGCGCTGAGGGACGGATGGAGGGACGTAGGCCGGGAGGGTAAGGCGGTGGAATTCTTGCCGGAACGCGGGGCTGTAGGGAGGCCGAAGCATCCGCCCTCCGTGGGGAGTTTCGCGTGGGTGCCGTAGGGACAAAGGTGTGGTGTCCATTTGCTGACCGCAGTGGCTGTCTTGCGACAGAGGAGAGAGGGAGGCAAGTGGGTTGTTGCTGGACGTGTTGCCGTTGCATGCAAGGGTAGTGGCTGTCTTGGATATCTCTCTCGCTCTGCCCCCCTCCCTTCCTCTTGATCGACATGAGAACCGGCCCCTCGTCTTGTCTTGTCTCGTCTTGTCTTGTCTTGTCTCGTCTTGTCTCGTCTCGTCTTGTCTTGTCTTGTCTTGTCTTGTCTTGTCTCGTCTTGTCTTGTCTCGTCTTGTGTCTTGTCTTGTCTCGTCTTGTCTCGTCTTGTCTTGTCTCGTCTTGTGTCTTGTCTTGTCTTGTCTCGTCTTGTCTTGTCTCGTCTTGTGTCTTGTCTTGTCTTGTCTCGTCTTGTCTCCTCTCGTCTTGTCTTGTCTCGTCTTGTGTCTTGTCTTGTCTCGTCTCGTCTTGTTGCACAACGCCCCCGGCGACTGTCCCATGTCCTCTCTCGTTTCTGCTCGTGCCTTACATTTGTCCTTTTCCTTTTTCTTGGGGGTTCCTCGTGTCTCTGGATCGGCCGTGTGCAGCGGTGTGCCAGCTGTACGACGAGAAAGCGTGCACGGAGGCGGACCCCACCACCGTGCGCAAGTGGGAGGTGGTGTACGCCTCCACCTCCGTTAGGCTGTTTGCGTACGCTCCGCCCGCCAAGCCTGCCGCCGCCGCTGCCACTACCTGCCCTGCTTTTGCACAGGAAGTGAGTGGCGATGTCTCTCTCTCTCTCTCCCCCACTCCCCATCTTCCCTCTCTCCCTCTCTCCCTCTCTCCCTCGTTCCCTCTCGCCCTCTCTCCCTCTCCCCCTCTCTCCCTATCTCTCTCTCTCCTTCTCTCCCTCTCTCCCTCTCTCCCTCTCTCCCTCTCTCCCTCGTTCCCTCTCGCCCTCTCTCCCTCTCCCCCTCTCTCCCTATCTCTCTCTCTCCTTCTCTCCCTCTCTCCCTCTCTCCCTCTCTC
>SZWC01003964.1:57910-72235 GCA_023375785.1 Penium margaritaceum | reverse complement strand
GGGGGGGGGTTTGCGATATGTGTGTTACCCTGTCGCGAGTTTTGGAGTTCGCAGTTGCGAACTCCAAAACTCGCATCACGCCGACTTCTGACATCGGCTCGGCCGGTGTCAGAAGTCGCCGATTTCGCTCTCGAGGTCGGCAGTCGCCGGCCTCGAGAGCGAAGTCGAATTCCGTTTTCGAACGGATATTCGAAAACATGGGCACCGCTATCATGTCGATTTCGACTATGGGTAGCGCTGCTAAATCTGGCGAAACGATGGGCACCGGAGCATTTGGTACCTATTAAAAAATTCATGATTTAATGGAAAAAAGAATGGGCGCAAATTGCTCTGGTGCCCATGGTGTCGGACAATAGATGCCTAGTGTCCACAGTAAAGACCGGACCGAAGGCGGTGTCCATAGTCGGAAACGAACTGACGACAGTGTCCATAGTCGGAAAACAAATGACGCCGATGCCCATGATTGTCATGGAGCATCTGGAAACGGAATAAAATGACAACTGTATCCACTATACGGTTGAAGTATTCAGTCGTCTTGGACTAGAATGTCGTAAAGAAACCTCGCATGTTGACAGGCTGGCTTGGCAGCCTATGGTTTTTCTTGTCGAGTTCAATTCTGCGACGGGGAGTTCGTACAACCTCGAGCCATGCATGTAGTCCGATTTTGTCGCGCTGTAGTCAATGTTTGCGCGTCACTCAAAAGAGGTCATTTCTATCGCCAATGAATGCTTGCCGAAATGGACGCGGCCACCGGCAATGACATATTGGCCACGGTGGAATTTGCCGATGCCGCGTGCACCATTAACGGATGTCAGCGGCATGTGTCGACGTCCACGCAGGGTCAAGCAAACAGGTTCATCAAGTGAACCGGTTTTTGTACCGGATCGCAATATGAACATGTACTAAATTGTGTATTTCAGGTGCTTCTCACTGGCGAACTTTGTCTTTCACGCTCGTTCGACATGGACAACGACGCCCGTCCAAATGGCCCGGCACATCAAGGTTGGGGTACTCCCGTAGCGGACCCTTTGGCGGCTTATCGGCCATGGGTCACTTTGAATGAGAGGTGGGACAGTTATGTAGCACGCAACCGAGAGTTGGGATTTGTAGAACCATCATGGGCCCTACCTCTTGTGACTCCGGAACACATGGCTTGGAACTTGGGAGTGCCCATGCTGTGTAGTAGGCCGCCCAACTGTCTCAAGCCATGAGAGCCGTGGCTTTGGACCGAGCCACCGAGTCCGTAGAGGCACTAGTATAGGCATGCGAGTATAGGGATGGGAGTATTATTTCATCGACAATGATGGTCATGCGAGTACTAATTCTTTGACAATTGTGGGCATTCGAGTGTTATGTCTCTGAGAAGTATGGGCATGCGAGTATTATTTCATCGAGAATCATGGCCATAGGAGTATCATTTGAGTGACACATGTGGGCATCCGAGTTTTCTGTCTCTAGCAAGTGTGGGCATTCGAGCTTTATGTCGTTTTCAAGTATGGGCTGTCCAATATTCATTAACGAACAAGAATGGGCATCATAGTAATAATGGTGCTACGAGTATGGGCATGGAAGTATTAATGATGGCCCAATATGGGTATTGTATTATTGTTTCACTGATAAGTATGGGCACCTGAGTATTACTCAACAAAGAAATTTGGGCATTGGAGTATTATTCCAGGGACAAGTATGGGTACATCTGTGTGCATACAAACAGGAACATCCACTGCAACCCAAACCATTATGGATCCAACCACTCTGGATCCAAGACACTACACAACCAGAGCCTCTGACACACGTCACATCCACATCCCTGCCATCCCTGACAGGTTATTGCATCAAAGAAAAAATCCTCATCGGCATCATGCGAGTCAAATTCGTCGTTTTCTTCGTCACTGCCTCCGTAGAACACATCTTCCCTGTGCCTGTCCCCTGAATTTGCTTCACTTCCATAGGCATCCATTACACATGCGTCATTGTATGTCGGTGTACAATGGCAGAAGCCTACATATCTTGTACTTCTTGGCTCCCACAAGTAGGAATATAGTGTTTGACACACCAATATTGCACCAACTCCCATGAGGAAAATCACGGCAAAGTCAAGTTTGTCACATGTAGAAATGTTTGAGGCACCTTGTGCAAGTGCTCAAACTGAAGACATAGTTCATTGAAAGGGCATGAAATGATCGAAAGTCATTTAGAATTTGGATTTCATTCACTGGAAAGTATTGAGAAGAACACAAGGTGACAGCCTCTAAGCAGTGCAACTCCAACACATGTGGAGGAAAAGGAATGTACCATGTCAAATACCCCCTACCGAAAACTAGTCCACTGCAAGAGTGCAATCCGAGGCCACTTGTGATCTGGCCTGCACCTCCCTCGTCTGGAGTGGTCCTCTGTAGGCCCTACAAATCACACACACGGAATGGAGTTAGTTGGAGGAACATGACATGGGACCATGTTTGACAATGCAGGAAGACATTGCAATGGAACACATTGTGCGGGATACTGTTGGAATGAACTTACCAAATGCCGAAGGAATGGTTGATGCTGTCCACCTCGGCATGGAAGGCCATCCGTAGCTTTTCACGATCGTCTGCATCGTCGTGGTGGACTCGTTCATCGTTAGTGGAGACTGAAACGGGGTCAACCACCTCCTGCCCCCACTCATCCCCCTCATCGTCCTCCTCCTCAGCCCCCTCCTGCACCCTATCCTCATCCTCCATTTCCTCCCCCTTCTGCCCATCATCCCCCCCCCTCCTCCTGTCCCTCCTCCTCCCCCTCCTCCTGCCCCTCTTCCTCCCCCTCTTTCTCGTCCTCCTCCTCAGCCCCCTCCTGCACCCTATCCTCATCCTCCATTTCCTCCCCCTTCTGCCCATCATCCCCCCCCCTCCTCCTGTCCCTCCTCCTCCCCCTCCTCCTGCCCCTCTTCCTCCCCCTCTTTCTCGTCCTCCTCCTCCTCTGCCTCCTCGTCGTCCTCCTCCTATGCCTCCTCGTCCGACTCTGCCTCCTCTTCAGCAAGGGGGACATCCTCTGCCTCGTCCCCAGAGTACCTCATGGCGTCCACGTTTGACTTGCAGGACGCTCTCATGTGCTGCTCCGCTTCTAGCCCTGAGACGTGTGCGACGGCCATCTGCTATGGTGTCGGGGCCACCATGTTTGGGCATGCCCACCGAACGTGGCCCTGCTTCCCACAACACGCAAATATGCGCCTCTTCTTCACCTTCGTATAGTGGTCAAGCCTCCCCGTGGCAGGACGCCCGCGCCCGTGACGTGGACTAGGCTGCTTCGACTTCGGGTCCGCCGGCTTCACAATTCTCACCGTTGGCAATGGAAGTGGAGCGTTGTAGGTCCTTTTGTAGCTCAGGGTTAGGTACCCAAAGTCCACGTAGGCCAAGGGATTGAGTGCATTCCCCAGCAGGAGACTGCACGCGTGTGGGCAGGACCCCCCAAACTCATGCCAACGGCCGCACGAGCACTCCTTGGTGCTGATGTTGACGACCCTTGGGGTGCCGTTCGGGCGCACTACAGTGTCGCTTGTGCAGGGTCCAGCCTTGTCCCCGTCCGAGTCCAAACTATAATCACTGCTACGGTCGCAGTTGTTCTTCACTTTCAAGTACATTGCGGGCGCGCACTGTCTTCAACGTCGTGTGCCAACTTGCGGCGGATCTGCCACATCCGTTGCACAAACACGTGAAGGTTTATGAAATAAAAGTACGGGTACATCTTCCTCAGCTCCATGAGCTTGCCGTTGAGGGACTCCAGCACTCCTTTGCGTGCGTTACTCATGGTGTACCTTCCGCGAGGCACAGGGCAGTGAAGCCGGCTCCAGCGCTCCTTCGGGATGCCGGGCTCGCCATTACCCCCTAGCAAGTACTCCACTGCCCTTCGAGCTGCACGTCGCATCTCGTCCAGGCAAGCATCCCAATCCGCCTGCGTTGTCACATGGACAAGGTTCTTGAACAAAGAGCCCGACCGGCCCTGGAAACGAGACTGCACCTTCTGCATAAGGTGCCAAGTGCAGTAGGTGTGGGTCGTAGCTAGTAGTTTTGCCTCCACGGCATCCGCCAATCCTTTCTTACGGTCTGAGATAGCCGTGGTTCCAACCTGTGCAGCTGACGGGTAGGCTGTTGCCACAAGCTCGCAGAACCAGGTGCAGTTGCGCTTGTCCTCTCCGGACACGAGAGCGTAGGCCGCAAGCTTGGAATTGTCGTTTGCATCGAAGAACTGCATGATCAACAACACCTGCTTGTGTCTATTTTTCAGGTGGGTACCATCCATGACGATGACACGCAGAGTGTACTCAAAACCTTTGCGGCAAGCTCCGCGTGCGACGAAAACCCAGCCAAACGTTCCAGTCGTCCAGTCCTTCTCAGCCTTTGCGATGGCAAGCGGGTTGACCTTCAACAGCTGTATGCAACAGCACGGAGGTCACGATTACACCGTAAGAATAAAACATGATTTTCAGTTGAAAAATGAATGAATGAATGACAACTTCAAAAGTGTCACATACCTCATCCACATATCCCGGGAACATGCTCCATGATTCGGACTTCTTGTCGTACATCTTCTCCATGCAAACCTTCTTGACGCGGTACAAGGTGGTGTAAGGAACCTTGGTGTTGCCAACCTTTGTTACGACTGCCTGCAGCACCTTTGCTGATGCCGACAGGTCTTTCATGAGGGTGCTTTTTATGTGCCGGACCACCCACCGTGTGCAGTGCACTGGGTTACCCTGGGAGAATCCTGGGTCACAGAGGTGTCCATCGGTGAAGGATGTGATGTTGACGGCACTAGACTTCTTGCCGTACACCGCACGAACAATCCACGGGCACTTCTTGTTCACATACTACTTGCACCGCGTCACAAAATGCGTGGGGTCGCTCTTCAGCCACCTTAGCGACATGCGATTGAGCACCGCATACTCTTCCAGGGCAGCCTTGCATGCTGCCATAGTCTCAAAGGATGAGCCGACCGGGAAGTCCACTCCGGCCTTCCGCTTATTTCTCGCTGCAGGGTCGGGTGTCGGCTTTAGGATGTTGGGTGATGCAGCCTTTGCCATGGCGTTGGCAGCCCGTGCCTCATCATCGGACCCGACGGGCAGGCCGTTGGTCGAGTGCACACGGCCACCTACACGTGAAATCTGCAGTGGACCCTCAGTTTCACGGCGTGGGGAACCGTCCGTTGCTGAGCGGGTTGCATCGTCGTCTTCGTGAGGAGGATTTTATTGCGTCAAGCAAGGCTCGTCTGTCTTGTCGTTGTCGCATTCGTCGGGTGGGAACCACGACAATGTGTAAGCTCTACCACATCTGTGGTGCGTGTTCCCTGCCATCGGGAGAAAACATGGGCATCTCGTACAGAAAACATGGCTGTAAAAAACTTACGTGCCCACATTCGTATCCCGTACGCGTTGCATGATGCCTTCGTGCGTGCAACATCATGGACGAGGAGCTGCACCGCAATGGCCAACAATCCGAGAACCCCCCACGACGGGCAACCCTGCAACCGGAGAACATATGTTCCAAGCTTAGGTTTGACAACAGCCGAGGGAAGCGCATGAACCTCCATGATGGGAGGTACATTGCGACGTGGGAAACCCGCGGAACATGCAACGCAACAGGCTATCAAAATTAGAAAGGAATCCACGCAAAAACTAGGACGCGTTCCACAAGAATGTTTTTGTCATCCAGTAAACTTCAACAAACCATCAGTGTACAGAATAAGATAACGCAATGATGCACACGGTAGGCAGCTCGTACGTACGAGCGGAATCCTTGCGATGTCATATGTAGTACCCCCCTGAACACGGCATCGGAGCCCTATCAAACCAAGTCAATTGCTTTTCATATTACGCGTACGTCCGCCGATGACACAGTATGAATTCGTGCCATACTGGACGTTTCATTCAACGTGAAATATGTTAAAACTATGAAATATATGTCAAGCGTGCCCATGATGAGCAATGACCGGGGGCTTAGCTGTCATGTTGGTTTTGACTATGGGCACCGGTGTCATTTCTTTTCCGAGTATGGACACCGCCGTCAGTTTGTTTCTGGCTATGGGCACCGTCGTCGGTTCGTTTTCAACTATGGACACCACAGCTTTATGTGGCAAAACAATGGGTATGTTACTACTCCGTCCAAAGAAAAATTGTTTTCCTAATAACCTGACACATGCAAAGGGGCAACAAAAATTGTTTGCCAAGTATTTATCCACCATCCTCCATTCTACCAAGACAGAAACAAAGTGAAACATGGATCAAAGGGATTAAATGCGTAGCTTTTTGAGATGATGGAGAAATGCATCAAAAGATAAACATTCTTTCTTAGTGAAATGAGTGCGGATGGAGTGTCCATGTAGTGCTTTACAATGAAGGCTACACTCATAAATAGTAGATCAATTTTTTCATACAAGTTTCCAAAGCAAGAAGACGTGTTCAAGAGAGCTTAGACTGGATAATTATGGGCATAAGGAAGTTCAATGTTCAATCTTTTCCAGAAGTTGGAAATACATTAATACTTCTTGACACATATTGGTGTGCTACCGAAGTCGATCAACAAAAGAAAACATACACCGTGTCCGTCACAGCACGCCAAGAATAACATATGTTTTTTTCACCCTTGACCCAAATGAAACGTATCCAAACCAAGTTCTTGAAATTTCTTTCTTTATGGGCACACGAAAGTGGATGATCAGGTTGGAAAGTTTGTGAAGTTGTAAAATTTCCTAATTTCTTTTCATGAGGACATTACAAAAGCAAGAGGGAGATGGAGCCAAAGAGTTTCATTAGCACCATTGACGAGAAAATGCATGAGAGCTTTGTGATTAGCATTGTGTGACCCAGGTAGTTTCGAACCGTAGGACATAAAAGAACTACAAACATTGATGAAAGTTGTATGAAAATTTCATGGGCTAACCGTAAGATGCAAATTCAATTGTAGTACGTTGTATTGGAATTCTAAGACTGAAATGGAGTTTTGTCACACCACATGGTGTAGCTAGACGGTCAGCAACACATGCCACAACCGAAGGGTAAAGGACCGTATTGCCATTTCTTGTCAGACCTACCTACTTAATGATGCAACCTGCCTAGTACTTCCTATAGAAAATGACTACCTAAGTACTCAAGCTTCCATAGGTATTGTGAAGATTTTGAAGTCTTTGAATACAATTTAGTGAGCCTTCTTTTCACACTGAACATGGAAGAAACAAGTCGATGAAGGTTCAAGCTTGGAAATGGATATAATCAGCCTCTTCCTTTTGTATTGCGAGAGATTAAGGATTTTTCATCACGAGCCTGTAAACAGGAACTAAGAAATGAACATTTCTTTAGTTATAATGATAAAGCAATGTGATGTTAGTTCTTTGCATCTCCTTAAAATCATGATAGGATTATGGGATAATCCCTTACACAAACAGAGTTACTCATTACGTTGTGACTAGGTATTAGCAAACTTTCGAATAAGGTCTTACTCTCTAGCACCCTTTCTACGTGCTCATTGTAACTCATGAGGATTTCATCACGCTTTGGGTATACATACTACTTTAGTTCTATTGCTAATTCTACTAACTTAATTTCCTGTCAGAAAAGGCTTTTAGATATGGTCGGCACATAAACTGGCTCCATGCAGGCTCCCTTATGCAAGCTTCTAAATTGGTCTCCCAAGTCAACTCGAGGACACACAAAACTCAGCGTCCTCAAGTGTTGGTGTGGGCTTTGGCCCAACACCCATTTGAGGACAGCGTGGTTAGTTTATGTCTGGCATGATGCTCAAGTCGCGGTTATGTTGGCCGAGATCCGCTCACCTGATGACTTGTATCGGTGTGATGTGGAGACCCATTGCCTTTATGTGTTATGTATGCTCCATGCATGTGAGCAGGTGTGGTTGAGACCCGGACCCCGGTGACATGTTCCACGGTCATGAGGAGACCTTGTTCCTTTGTACCTCTTGTGTGATGTTTGGCACATGGGTGTGTATGTCTTGCATGGTAGAGACCCGGGTTCTTGGTGAGTTACACCACTGTCACGAGGAGACCTTCTATTGTGGTTGGTATTTATGATAGACAGTGAGTGTAGTCCCTCACTTGTCGTTGTGGTGATGGCTGTGTTCGCATGGGGGATTGCTGGCTTGTGTGGCTTTCACCCATCACGAGCGACAATCATGGTGATTATCCATAGACCCCGCACTAGTCGTGTGGAGTAGTAGTACTGGAGAGGACGCCGACATGATCCTTGATGAGGATGCAGTTGGCGCCGGAGTACTGACAAGTGGTGGCTCCATCCAATAGCAGCTTCAAGACAGTTACCACCACATCCTAGGTGCTCATCGGGTTGCTTTGCGGTTTTCATACAAACGCTAGAGTTTTCTCTGTGGATTTGTGTGTTTTACATTGTCTGTCCACCGATCGATGCTGGACTTATACGTGTGACCAGTCGCAACGTCCACCTTGAGATTATGCATCTCTAGGTTAAGACGCTGTAGCGCTTGGATACCTCTGTGCGGAGTTACGGCCAAAGCATTGGTTTTAGGCCAGTTTTGTGACAAACTGACACTGTCCCGTGCGTCACCCGTCGTGTGGCGTGGCAGCCATTTATGATGTGTGTTTGTCAACTGTCATCTCTCTCAGCAATTGTATTCAATTTGAGCTTCCTGTCACTTTGTATGTGTCCCTACCCAGACCCTTGCAGTTTCGTGCATGACTTGTGACTGTCATCACACACTGACTCAGCACTGACCCGTAGTTCAGTGGCAAGCGGTTAGGAAGGTTGGAGGAATTTTCTCATGGTATTAGAGCAAACAAGGCACAATTAAATGTGCTGTGCAGAAGAGATGCAACAGCAACAACAAAAGTACTGAGTGGCAGCAGCGGCAGCCACCCATGGCAGCAGTAACAGCTACAGATCTTGGAAGGACCCACCATGACTACGTTACACGGAGACAATGATGGCAGCCGCAAGCAACAGCAGCTGTAGATGTATTAGCAGCACAAGCAGGTACAATAGTAGTGGCAGAGAGCTACAACCAGTGTGAGAGAGCGGTGAGAAGGCACCGCAGCAGCAACCGCACCAACAGCAACAGTAGCAGCTGGCCACCGCTACAGGCGCAGCATCGGGTGCTGTAGTTGTAGTAGTTGCGGTAGAAGCACTTGTAGCTGCACTAGGCGCATCAGCAGTTGCAGCAGGCACATCAGTAGCAGGTGCAGTAAAAAAAGGAGCTACAACGGTAAAAGCGACCATTGTAGCAATAGAAGTAGTGTCTGGAGCAGCTAGCAGTAGTAGTAAATGCCACTGTAATAGCGAGAGCAAACTTTAGTTGTAGAAGAAGCCATAGGAGGTGAAGCAACCAATGTAGTAGCAGCAATGGCTGCAGCAACATCGATGGCGGCTACCAGATGCAACAACAACAGCTACGACAACTGAGTAGCAGTAGCTGTGGGGAGCAATTACAACACCAGTAGCGACGGGTTGCAGCCATAGCAGTAGCAGCGGCGGTGAGCAGCTGCAGCAACGGCGACGAGCAACAACAAGAGTAGCAGCGGCCAGCTGCAACAGAAATGGCAGCCAGCTGTAGTAACAGTGGCGGTGGGTAGCATTCGCACTTGTAGTAATGATAACAACCAACTGTAGCAGCACTGAATGACGGCAGCAATCTCAGCAACAGGCGCAACAGCAGCGACGCCAACGAGTGGCTGCAGCTATAATGGTGGCAAGCAGCAGCCACAACACTAGGTGCAATGGAGCCTCGCTGCATACAGTGTAGCAGTGGCAGCAGTAGCACACGCATGATCATGGATAGTAACCGTAGTAGCAGTTGAAGCTGGCCCCGTTGTCATTGTGGTAGTAGGAAGTTGTCAAGGAGCTTCCTGCTATGACTGCTAGCCCCTAAGAGTGGGGAGGGGGGCCTTCGAGGAGCGCGCCGGTCGGCGAGCTTGCCGAGCGAGCTCACTCAACAAGCAAACTCCTCGAGCAAGCTTGAGGAGTCGAGTAAGACAACAAAAAAAAAAACGAAGGAAAAGTCAAGGGGGTCCTTGAGTGGGACATTTGAGAAAGATCCTGAGAAGGGGTACCCAACTTGCTCCGAGCGTTCGGTGAACAAAACAAACAAAGAAAAAACCATAAAAGGAAGGGGACAGGACAGGGGGAGGTCCTCGAGTGGGACACCCCAGAACAACCCCAAAAGGGGCACCCGAGGAGGTGGCACCTTAGCAAAAAATGGGGGAAAAGAGAGAGAGCAAGAGCAATTGTGAGAGTCACAGCTATAGAAAAGGTGGCTTGAGGCCACAGCCGTCAGCTGACGAAGGCGAACGGAGTAACTGTAGTAGTTGCAGCAGCAGCAACATGAGCAGCGCCAGTGACAGTAGGAAGTGTGGCGAGGACCACGGCCGTCGGCGTTGACGGCGGCCATGGGCAGCACCTGCAGCAGCAGCATGACCAAAGGCAACTTGAGGTCGCAGATTGTATTTTCCGTGCAATAGCAGCATAGCAATCGTGTAGCGGTCCCACAACAGCACACCACAAGCGTGGTGGTGGCCATCCTCATGACGGTATCACAGCACGTCTAAGAGAATTTGCTTCAACCGCTCACTTCCCCGTGTGGCCTTGTGCTAGCGGGAGCAAGTCTCCTGTGCACTCACCCACGCCAGGCTCTGAAGATGAACACACTGGCGTGGCAAGGAGCGCAGCCAGTGCCATGGTTGGCACTGGCAATGCGTGCGTGGCAGGCGCCGAGTCCACACTGGCAGTTGTTGCCGTGGCACACGCTTCGGGAAACTACCGGCTCTGCGTGCTACTACTGTGGCGATCTGCACCATGGTTGGCGCCAGTGTCGCCAACGCCCTGTCGGGTGGCAACCGCTTTGGATTTGGTCCCGCCCTTTGTCTTCACCATCCGACTCAGAGATGTTGTCAGCCAATACCGTGGAACCCCTTAGTTGAGTAATGACGGAGTTTTACGCCGAGCTCTAGGGTCTAAAGCGCATGGTTCAACAGCTCACAAACCATGTAGTCTCTGAGCAGGCTTGCCACCATGTCGTTACAGACACTCACATCTCCCTCCTTGCCATCCTCACCTTCGACAGTGTCGTCACCTGACGGTCCCTTGCCACCTAACCTCAGCTCCACATCCGACGCCCTTCGCTCTGTCTTGGAGTCAGTTGGTGTCATCCTGACCTTGGACCCCGTCACTTTCTTAGTCGTCCCTTCTAACGGCACCCCTCATGCAAGCACTCGTTGAGCGAGAAATTGGATGGCGCGACAGGCTAGACGTGCCCAACCAGTATTAGTAGTGCCGACAATGGTTGCACCAACAGTGACAGATGTTGCCAAGGAGCTGCTTCCATCGTATCCAATTGTGGGATCGGTATGTCACCTCCTTTCACCTTCTGCCAATGTGTCGGTGGTGGGGGGGGGGGGGTTGGAGTTTCTGCCGACGACTTCCTTAAAGCTAAGGACTGAGGCAGTACATGGCGGCTAAAGACAATCTCAATTGATGCATCATCTGGAGGGGACACACTCTCTCAGTATGCTGGAGGACTGTTCATCCAAGGAGGATTGGTTTGACGTTAAGTCAGCTTTAGAGATCTCACTGGAGATTGTAGCCATTGTGGCGGAGGGAGTGGGAGATGCAACAGAGGCTGTCGATACCCTGACAATGGTCGAGACGATAGGAGTTGCTACGGCAGTGACAGGAGTTGCAGCAGAGCCGTCTCCCTCGTCCTCGGTCGTGGGGTTGGTGTGCTATTCCCTCCTCAATTTCTCCAATCCTTCGGTCGGTGGGGGGTGGAGTAATCGCCGATGACCACATGAAAACACAAGGTTGATGCGCGGGATAGTGCTGGACGGTGAGAGCATGTGGGTGACCACTAGGAGGGGGCAGACACCCCTTGTGAGGAGAACGAGTAGTACATGGGAGATTGGTCAGACACGGAGTCGGTGACAGACTTCGAGGCCCAGTGTGCTGTAGTTTTTGTAGCAGCTATAGCACGAGCACAACATCACCCTATACAACGGCAGGCGTCTGTGTGTGTGCGATATGTCAACGCACTTGATGAGCTTGCAGCAACCACGGTGGAGGACGCAGAGCAAACTACAGACCTTCGGCTCATGGCTTCTTTGTGTCAATGCGCCGGATAGCAACGGTCTAGAAAACGGGTCCCGACATGGGAAGCCGCCAACCGCTCTTGGTATTGCAACCAAGATAACATATCACCCTCGAACGAGGGATCCACACTTTAGGTTCGTTTGGTTTACAACATCATGNCACTTGATGAGCTTGCAGCAACCACGGTGGAGGACGCAGAGCAAACTACAGACCTTCGGCTCATGGCTTCTTTGTGTCAATGCGCCGGATAGCAACGGTCTAGAAAACGGGTCCCGACATGGGAAGCCGCCAACCGCTCTTGGTATTGCAACCAAGATAACATATCACCCTCGAACGAGGGATCCACACTTTAGGTTCGTTTGGTTTACAACATCATGAAGTCCGCATGTTGGTCTTTAGTGTCTACCTTTGGTTGGACACTCTGTGAGGAGTCTCAAAGGTAAGAACTGTAAATGGATGCATGCCATGTACAGGCTTTTATACTTGCAGAGCTTTTCTAAAGCTTCTGCTTGTAGTGGCTCCACTGGAGCCAACCTCAACTTACAGTCCTACTTGGCGCGTCCTTAGACCGCCAAGTGTCATTCCCAAGGCAGGCTCTAGTAAGCTTCCTAGAAGATTCCTATCCCAGTTTTGGCCACAAAGAAAATTGCAGCCGTCGCGGGGTTTGAACCCGCGACCTCTCGTTTGAGATTCCGCTGCGCACCAAGGGTAACGAGGAGCACCATGGCACTGAATGCGCCTTCGATGACCGTGATGACGTCGTAGATGCAGACGTTCAACTATAGATGCCGAGGTCCGGCCAGCAGCAAACATCCAAGCGACACGTGTGCCACGAGCAGCAGGTGCCCTTGGATTAACCTCTCCTATAACCACAGATGATTTATGTCGCAAATCATTGTCTTGCACCCACACCTTGTAAGCAGCTCATGGCCAGGTGGCATTTGAGTCGACGAAAAAAATAGAGGATGTCGACTTGTGCGACGAGCAGGCGAAGCTCCACTCCATCCTACGGGATGAGAGCGCGAGGTTGTAGGAGGTTGTGGCTCGTGCCGATGCGTACACGATCAAGTTCCATCGTCAGGTTCGTTACATGATTGACCGCCTACATGCCACAGATGCAGCCAGCTGGTCCGCTGCCACGTCAGAGCATGACGAGGTGCACGCGCTCCTCGGCGCTGCGGATACCGCGAGGCGATGAGTATCTCAACAGTTGGAGGCCACACAGTACATGATGATTTTGGAGGAGGCCCTCAGCGCCACACCAGTCACATTAGCAGGAGACGACAGTAGTGACAACTACGACAGTGACGACGACGACAACGCCAACATCGCTCTGGGGTGAGGCTTTGTGTGAGCACATCCCACCAGCATTGTCGTCACCCTTGCTATTGCTGTGCAGGGGTTTATCGCCATGGGGGAGTAGTGCTCCCTCCTCAGGGATTGTGTTGGGAGCAGCCATGAGCTTTGCTCGTGCTTTCAACCTCTACATCCCAAGGGGAGTGTTGGTGTGTGGGCTTTGGCCTGACACCCTTATGAGGAAAACGTGGTTAGTTTGTGTTTGGCATGATGCTCCAGTCGATGTTCCGCTGGGCGAGACCCGCTCACCTGGTGACTTGTACCGTTGTGATGTGGTGACCCATTTCCTTTATGTGTTATGTATGCTCCATGCATGCAAGCAAGTGTGTTAGAGACCTGGATCCCGGAGACGTGTTCTAGGGTTATGAGGAGACCTTGTTGCTTTGTACCTCTTCTTTGATGTTTGGCACATGCGTGTGTATGACTTACACCACTGTCACGAGGAGACCTTGTATTGTGGTTCATGTTTACAATAGACAATGAGCTTAGTCCCTCACTCGTCACTGTGGTGATGGCTATGTCAGCAAGGGGGAGTGTTGGTTTGTGTGACTTCCACCCGTCATGAGCGATGAACGTGGTTATTACTCATGTACCTCACATTGGTGTTATGGAGCAGTAGTACTGGAGAGCACAGTGACATGATCCCTAATGAGGACGTAGCTGGCACCGGAGCACTGACGAGTGGTGCCTCCATCCACCAACAGCTGCCACGACATCCTAGATGCTTACCAGGGTGCTTTGCAGTTTTTCTACACACGCTAGAGTTTTCTCGGTGGACTGGCTCTTGAGCTCGATTTGCGTGTTTTGTATTGTCTGTCTACCGATCGATGCCAGACGTGTGTGTGTGTGTGTGTGTGTGTGTGTGTGTGTAT
>SZWC01003964.1:16321-38674 GCA_023375785.1 Penium margaritaceum | reverse complement strand
GAGAGAGAGAGAGAGAGAGAGAGAGAGAGAGAGAGAGAGAGAGGAGTAGTCGCACGTGTGCTTCCGGGATCCAGGCTATTACCCCAATAAAGACTTTGACCCTGCAGAGTGGTACAAGCAAGAAGCCGAGGCACACTACCTATTAGCCTCAGATGACACGCCCGGCAACGACACCCCCACATGATCAACACACGCTTCAATCACGTATAAGCTCACCCATTGCCCATACAACTCGTCTGCAAAGTTCACGCGCTCCTCCTGGTGTAGAAGCGCAGCCAGCTCCAGCCGCCACACGGAGGTCGTCTGCTTGTTGCTATCATCCTTCTCCTATTGGTGCTGGGTTAGAGTCAGCTTCGTCTTCACCAGCTTTCATTCTCTCCTTCTCTGAAGGTGGCACAAGTCTCCATGACAGCTTTCACCTCCACATTTGCTGCCATTGCGTGAGAAGCTCGTGCAGCTGCTAGCACAGCTGCCGGCAGAGCTGTTGAGGCGCACACTACTGCCGTGGTGGATCAGGGGGCCCCTGGAGCAACATCAGTCAATTTCGCTACTCAGGTTGCTACTGCAGCGTACGCGATGCAATGTGTAGCAGCAGCCTCCGCTGCAACACTCTCCAGTGCAGTGACATCTATCCACGTAACCACCTTCCAGGCCTTCTCCGTGTCATCGGCATCTAGGGTCAGGCCGCACATTCTCATGCTCGTCTTCACTGCACCAGCTGCCTTTTCCCTCTTTTCTATTGCTCTTGCTGGTGCTTCTTTCCTTCTTGTGTCCACGTCATCTGCTATGGCAGTCATTGCAGTGTCAGCCGCAGCTGCACTGCCTCCCCTCTTGTCATTATGCCGCTTGGCCTGGTGATCTTGGACCCTCTCTCCCTATCCTCTCCTTCTTGGCTTGGCTCTGCGTTGGATGTTTGTTCATCCAGGTTTGTTGCCGTGTAGCACAGCAGTCTCATTCTATTCACACACCCACTGGGACAAGAGAAATGCTGCAATTTTCTTTTGGTAGGATAACATTTTTCAACAATGTTGGTTGACGATGAGCAATACGCAGCATTGCAAGCCGACCTGCAGAGCGAGTGTGCTGCATTAAAATCATCTCTCACTGCACAATGCACAGCAGAGGACAGACTGCGCCGTGAACAAGATGACCAGGTTCACTGACCACATTGCTGACTTGGTCCTCATTTTCTTGCAAACTACACTGCAAATCATCCCCTCTACATCCACTGCTGCTGGCGTTGCCGCTGCATTCTCTACTTCCCAAGCTTCTACATCCGCCATGTCTGGTGCTATCTAGTCAGATCCTCTTGCTATCGCTTCCATCGCTGGCGCTGCCGTAGCCAAAGCCCTTGCATTGCCCTCACAGGTTCAAAGTGAATTCAACACACCTCCCCCCTCATTTCACTCCCAATCTCACCTTCTCATCTAAGGAATTACAATTCAGCACGTGGGCCCAAGGCGAGCAGCTCTAGGAATACTACCATGCTCCATGCTCCCAACCTGTCAACCCTCCTTTTGTTCCCATTGATTCAGAAGAAGATAGAGCTGTTCGTGAACTTATCAAGGGAGGAAGTACAATCGCACAGATAAGATCGGATCCTACAATGCTGACACCGCACGTTGCACGCCTACTGACCAAATTGCTGCCTATGCACTCATTAAGTGCTGCAACACAGTTATAGGGCATGCATCATTGAGCGTGCACACCGTCCAATTCAACACACTGTTCATGTGCGCTGACAAAAGAGCTGATGCCTACTAAACTCACAGTTCTCGTCTTCTTCAAGACCTTGGAAAGGCAGCCCCCTCCAGCTCTCAGCCGTTCTCTCCATTGTCAACGGTCTCATCTCCAAGCTCTCTGACATCTTTAGAGAGGTCAAAGCTTTGCTCTTGAGAACCTCACTGCCGAGCCCATTCTCGCTGATGCTCCTCCTGGCAGTAGGGCCCTCTAGGAGTTTACATCACAGCACCTAACTAACTCACGGAGTACCTTGTAGAAAAAATTCATCCACTGTACTGTTGTTGCAGCAGCCACCACCGTGCACACTCTGCCGACCGCTCCCTCCACTCAGGGAGCTTGTCGAGATTTCGGAAAAGGCAAACTCTTCAGGTGGAAGGACACCTGTTACGCAAGGTGGACGTGGGAAGGGAAAGTATTCTACCACCTCCACGTCTTTTTCCTCCTCCTCTAGCATTGTTACATGCTAGAACTGTGGAGCTCCTAGGCATGCTGCACCAAAATGTCCCTCTCCTTCTGATGATGTACGCCTTGCTTCTTCCATTCGTGCCCACTAGACACAATCCTCTGGCGGCAGCAGCTCTACTGCTCATGCTTCTCCATCAACTATCCCGAACAGTCCCATTCCTACGTTCTCAGCCGCTACCTTCAGCACCGCCGCTGCACCACCCCAACCGTCCTACCCTTGGGAGTGGCCTCCGTTGTTTGGGAGGCCCTCCTTTTATGGGCCCCCTACCAGCCTGTATACTCCTCCTCCTTGGGTCGCACCCGACTATTTCCACTGGTGTCCACCCTCCGGAGTCGTCATCACTTCTGACCCGCCGGAGGGAAATCACTAGCTGGATGCAACACTCTCTCGCATTGTCCACCAGCACTATCTTTGTTCCCATGGAGGTGACAGTGCATGTTCAGGGCTGATTTCACTTGTGTGTGAGTCTGACGGTGTCCTTTGTGGCTCTATGTATGCTTGTGTTCAAAGGAGTCAGCCTGTTGAGGTTCCATGGATTGAGCATTGGCAGTCTATTCGTCTTGCTCAGTGCCTTGCTGCTTGTGGCTAGCAGCTCACATCCAGTCCCACACTTGTGGCTGTTAGTCGTTTCCCTTCCTCCGTGTACTTATCCAGGGGGTTCTGGATTCTCGACTCCGGTGCCACTCACCACATGACGTATTCTCTCTCTTCCTTCATCTCCCTCGGTCCCGTTGGTTCTTTCCGCTTCAGTTTCTGCCAGTTCAGGGTGTCGGTGTAGTTTACTTTGTGGGCCCTAGGGGGTAGCTCGTTCTACCTGATGTGCCGTATGTGCCCTCTCTTGAGCTTAGTCTGATCTTTTTCATGAATCTCGACGATCAGGGCATGGACTTCTCCTCTAGCCACAAAATGTATTTTGTGTCCCATCTCTGGATGTGTGTTGCTTCTTCTGGGTGTGTGTTGCTTCAAGGCACCCGTTGTGATCGCCTCTTCCGCGTGCCTTCCTTTAGACCCGCCCTTGCCACCACTACGCTTGTCCATGTCACTTGCTCTCTCTCCCCCGAGCACGCACGGCTCTTGTACTGTCACCCCTGCCACATTCACATGGCTGCAATTGACAGCTTGCTTTGCCACCAGCTCGCCCAAGGTCTTGATGGATCCGCGTTTCCCACTCCATGCGTGACTGGCTGCCTTGACTGTGCTCAGGGACAAATGTATTGGTCCCTTTTTTCCACTTTGGACAGTCGCACATCCCGTTTTCTTAATCTTCTGCATGCTAATGTCATGGCTCCACTTCCCCATAATGCCCTGGGTGGCGTGGGCCGCTTTTTCCTTTGTCTCATGGATGACTACTCGTGCATGCGCTGGGTATTTGCTCTTCGTCAAAAGAGTGGTGTCTGTCCGACTCTTGATTCGTGGCTTCCCCAGGCTAAACTCGCTTATGGTTTCCGTCTTTGTGCCTTCCATTGTGATCATAGCGGTGAGTTCATGGGACCCACCGTCCGGTTCTTGATTTCTCACAGGGTGTTCTTAGAGCATTTTGCTCCCCACACACCCCAAAACAATTGTGTCTCTAAACTTTGGAACCACACCATTGTTGACGGTGTCCGAACTCTCCTTACTGCCTTGCATCTATACCATCTCTTCTCTTTTGAGGCCATGTTTTACATGACTTGAGTCTGGAATTGTGTCCCTCACGGTCCACTTCCCCATCATGTCACTCCGTTCAAACGCTGGTTCGATCTCCATGCTAACTTGCGTCTTGATCGTGTCATTGGCGGTGTCTCTGCTGTCTGGCTATCGAATGATCTTCGTGAAGGCAAACTAAGTCCTCGTTCTTGCCTCTACACATTCCTGGGCGTCTCCGCCTTGTCCAAGGTCTTGCGCTTCTGGGACCGTTTTTGCGTCATTGAGTCTCGTGAAGCCGTCTCCATTGAGGATGTCTTCTTCCTGATTTTTCCTTCATCACCTCATCTTCCTCTCTTGCCTCGTTCTGTCAGCTTGGAGTGAGGTGGGTCTGTGTCTGCCTCTAGTCTCGACGATACTCCTGCCGTTGTCCATCTTGCAGACTTCATGTTCCCTCCACAATCCTCTCCATAGTCATCTCCACATTCCTCTTTACAATCTTCACCATTCGACTCCCTTGGAGGTGATTGGAATAGTTCTTCCAACTCTACATCCACCTCTCTTCTAGAATCACCGTCTGTGGTCTCTGAGCCAGTGTTTTCACCCACTTGTGAACTAGTGCAGTGAAGCTCACACTCTTTCTCTGGCTCGCCTTCTTCCTCAGAGCTGCCCATTGCTGCACATGCTGACACCATAGATTCGTGTTCTGAGTCTTAGGCACCTTTCGCCGCTCCTGAACCATGTACACGCGGCGGTAGGCTTCTTTCCCTCCCTGACCATTTTGTCACTCAGTCATCCTAGGATGAGAGATTCTCCAGTTCATTATCTTGTGTGGCTGGGTCATCCACTAGAACGACTAGTCTCGACACACATGGTCTTGATGGTAGTGTTGTCCATTCTAGCTCAATTATTAGTTATGCCTTTGTTGCAAATGAGTTGCACAGTGCCCTTGAGGCATCCGTTATAGGCTATGTCACTACATGTTTTGCCACAATTGGACTTCCCACACTTCCACCAGAGTCCACCACAATGTGACAAGCTCTTGAGGCGGATGATGCTGACCTCTGGATAAGGCGATGTAGGAGGAGCTTGGTGCCCTCAAGGAACATGGTATCTTTGATCTTGTCGACCTCCCCGCCGGCCATAAGGCTGTCTCAGCCTGTTGGTTCCTTCGCCAGAAGCGAAAACCCAATGGCACTATCGAGGGGTACAAGGCCAAAGGGTTCTCTCAAATCCCTTGAGTGGACTTTGACAAAATTTATGCCAGTCGGGCGCTACACCATTGAACGCGCACTCCACAGTCTTGTTGCATAACATGTCTGGGAGCTACAGCATATGGACATCAACAATACACTCTTGCATGGATGCCTCAAGGAGGAGATCTACATAATGTAGCCACAATGATTAATCAACAGCACCAACAGAGTGTAGAGGCTTCGTAAGGCTCTCTATGGCCTCAAGCAATCCACATGCTGCTAGAATATGGAGATATCCTCCACCCTTGAAAGGGGGCTATCGTCGTACTATGGTAGATCCGTTGCTCTTGTTGAGCCCCCCATCCGAGCTCCTTGTAGCCATTTTGGTCTACGCCAATGACCTGCTCATTGTCTTACCCGACACTGCAATTTTCCAGGTGATCAAGTCTCGACTATAGTCCAAGTACAAAATGAAGGATCTGTGTTCCTTGGTATGGAGCTTGAGCGCGATCGTTAGAATCACATCCTGCATGTGCATCAGGCCACCTATGTCCGTAGTCTAGGTGACAACTTCATGAACCTGCTGACTAACTTCCCCGCAGCCTCCACCCCGATGACCTGAGTGGGTCAATGGCTGCAAAAGTCCCTTGACCCAACACAACTGGAGGTGATAGTCGGCGTTGATGATTACCTCAATGTGATCGGATCTCTCATGTACCTTGCCACAACCACACGGGTGGATGTGGCCTCTTCATTCAACTTCCTAGTCTAGTTCTTCCAACATCCTCGTTGGAGACACCTTCAGGCTAAAGTGCATGTGGCCCACTACATGCTCTCCACAGCGCGAGTTGGTCTGTGCTATCGTGCGCAGCCCTCTCTGGTCGTCGACAGGTACATTGATGCCGATTTTGTACATGATACAGATGAACGCAGTTGTACTAGCTAGATCTTCCTTGTTGGTGGGATGTCTGTTTCTTAGAAGAGTGGAAAGCAGGGGTGTATTGCAAGTAGCTCGAGCAAGGCAACGTACGTTACACTTGGAGCCGTTCCGTATGAGAGCGTCTGGTTGTCTGGCTTGCTACGGCTGCTGCGTGTCCCCATAAGCTACAACACACTGTGCTGAAACAATCAAACCACAAAAGCAATTGCTCAGCACGATGTCATGTATCATTTACGCACAAAGCTCATCAGTATCGAGCATCACTTTGTACGTGAGTGCATCGTTGTTGGAGAGGTCCAGGTCGTTTGGGTCGATACTCGTTAGCAGCGTAGAGATTTTCTTACCATGGAACTCAATAGTAGCATGTTCAAAGAGTTTTTGAATGCTTCTGGTTTGCTTTGTGTGCTGGTTTTCACTCATGTCTCATTATTCTCTGTTGTGTCCTCCCGGCTTGTGTACATTGGCGTGCACATGATTGACGGTGAGACATAACGCTGCTGGAGTGTCATCCGGTGAAGTCGAAGCACGCTGAGGCCTACACGCTGTTTGTTGGAGCCTCCTCCCTCCAACGGTCGTCGAGGTCAGCTCCATCGGCAGGCCTCCTTGGAAGTGGTGCCGCTGGCGGTCACTGCCACTGCAGATGCTATCTTCATGTGTCCAGTGCTGGATCTCACTGCACCATTGTGTCTGCAGCGTTACACCGTGCTTAAGGTTAAGTTTTGTGTTGATTGGGCACTGTTGTTGCCGGGGACTTGTGTAGATGCTGCCTGGGTCTAGGCGGCCATAGCTCCTCTTTGCTATTTTCTAGATGATTCTGACTGCACGACTGCGTTCGCAATGTCAGAATTATGGTATGGTCCAGTTTTTGGGCAAAACGGACGACGCCCGGGTTTTGGGCTGTCTGCCGTCTGGCAGGGCTCATCGAGAAAACCCTGCCAGCCGGAAAATAGGCCATTCTTCTAATGGGCGGAAGGCCCATATACCCCTTGTTTCGGATGATAAGCCCCATCTGCACCTATGTCGGAACAATAAGCCCCATTAGCCCCTCCGTCAGAACGATAAGCCCCGTCCGTCCCTCCGCCACAACGATGAGCCTAATCCGCCCCTCCGCCAGAAACATAAGCCTCATACGCCCCTCCGCCAGAACAATAAGCCTCATCCGCCCCTGCCCCAGAAAAACAAGCCTCATCTGCCCCTGCTTTAGAACAATAAGCCCCATGTACCCCTCAAGTATATGGCACCAAGAGGTACAAGGGGCTTATTGTTTTGAGTCAGGGGCGGATGAGGCTTACTCTTCTTGGAAAGGGGCGGATGTAGCTTCTCGTTCGAGCAGAGGGGCGGATGAGGCTTATTGTTTTGGCAGAGGGGTAGATGGGGCTTATCATTCTGGCTGAGGGGCGGATGGGGCTTATTGTTCCGACGGAGGGACGCATGGGGCTTATTGTTCCGACAAAGGGGTGTATGAGATCACAGGTGACAAAAAGGGAGGATCGGCATTTTCACCCTTTTTTTATTGGCCAGAAAGCTGAGTAACAAGCTCAATAGAGCTGGGGGGAAGCTATAACTTTGAGGGGTCTCCCATTGTTGTTAATTCTCAGTTGCTAATCAGTTCTTTTCAGTTTCCACTGCCTTTCTGGTGTTAACTCCTCAACGCACAGTTTCTCTCTCATAGACTCAGAGCAGCGGAAGGGGGCAGCAAGGCAAAGCAACGAGCGTGGGGCCATGCCTACTCAAGGGATGCTGCAGCCTCAACACGTCGCTCCAGCCTAGATTTCCAGCTTGGTATCACAGCCAAAGCGTAGCATAAGCATCAGATCTAAGAAGCAACAAGTTATACAGGTCCCTGTCTACGCAGGTGGACCCATGAACGCGCCCGTGCAGGGTAAACTCTACCGGATTTCACCTGGCAGAGTTAGCTCTGCTGGGTGGCATCGTCAAAACGCTCCCAACGCGTGGGAAATACTTCCGAATTTTTTGGCCGCACGGACCCCGCTACGGCGGAACCGTTGGCGGACTCACAGCCGGCAACGTGACGGGCGGCGCTGTGACGGCACCGACGCACGCAACAATGGCGCCACAGACAAGGGGAGTGACATATCCCGCCTCCCCTCCCTCTCCTCTGTAGCCACAACAATGACAGCCGCACCACCATCAGTAGCAGCTGTGCAGCCAGCCATAGCAGCAACAACAACAACAGTAGCAGCAGCAGAAGCAGCAGTAGCATCAGCCACTTATGTGCAGCAGTAGCAGCAGCCGTAGCAGCTACAACAGTAGTTGCAGCAGTAGCAGCAGTAGTAGCCGTAGTAGCAGTAGCAGCCACTACTACGCAACAGTAGTAGAAACAACAACAGCGGCAGCAGCAGCAGCAGCAACAGCCGCAGCAGCAATAGTAGTAGCAGTTGCTGCTACATTGCAGTAGCCACAGCCACTACTACGCAGCAACTGCCACTGCTGCGCAGAAGCCGCATCACCAGCTACACAGCCAGCCGTGCAATTGCGCACCACGCAACTGCTCAGCCATGCAGCTGCAAAGCCACGCAGCCACACCACCATGCAGCCACGCGGTCACACGGCCACACGGCGACGTAACCATGCAGCCACATAGCCACATAGACACGCAGCCACTCGGCCGCGCAGCCATGCGACCACGTAGCCATGCAGCCTCGTAGCCACGCGGCCACGTGGCCATGCTGCCACGCAGCCACATAGCCATGCAACTGCTATGCAGCCACGCTGTTAGGAATACACGCAACCACATGGCCGCACAGCCACGTAGCCATGTAGCCGCTCCAGTGACCTCAGCCATTGCTGACATCATTAATGACGTTTGTCTCTATGCTGAAGTCATTGCTCATGTTAGCGACAAGTTGAACAGAAAAAAAACAATAGACAAAAATAAAGGAAACTCTGGGAGGACCATGGCTAAACGTGGGGAGGGGTCCTCCTCTGCTGGAGGACTGGCCGGCCCTTTCTACGGCAGCTGCAACAACTACAACAACATCAACAGCAACAGTTAGAGCTGACGCTGTTGCAATAGCGGCAACAACCTCTGCTACGGCATTAGCAGCGGTAGCAGCAGCAGCAGCAGCGGTAGCAAATGCAACCGTTGTACTAGCGGCAACCTTCGCTGCAGCATCAGTAGCAGCAGCAACAGCCGCTGATGCAGAAGTAGCAAGAACTACAATAACACCAGCAACAATCGCAGCAACAGTAGTAGAAATAATAGCAGCAGCCGCAGTAGTAAGTGCAACTACAACAGCAGCAGCAGCAGCCACCGACGTTGTAGTAGCAACACACAAAATACCAGTAGTAACCTCCGCTACCGTATCAGCATCAACAACAACACCAGGTACAGCAGCACCAACATCCCACAGGCCCTGCTTAACCGACAGATCCACTAGCCACAATTTTCAAGCAGCTCGTAATGCTGATGAAATAGCTAGTAGCACTGTAGCCACTGACACTGTAGAGCCTGCCTCCGCTACTTCAGCAGCAACACCAGCAGCAGCAGTAGTAGCAAACTATACTGTAGTAGCAGCAAAAGCAGCATCCGTTGAGCCAAACTAGCATCCTCCCGCCCTTCTTTCCACCTAAGCATGCAAGTCCCGCGACCTCCTCCACCACACATTACTTGGCACAGCAACACACCCAGCGCCAGCGGCAAACCATGTCATTAGTCCTAGGCCCCACTCTGGGTGCTGGTCGCAAGCCAAAGGACTTTGAAACCTCGCCCCCGCTCCTCTAGGCTAGCGAGTAGTTTCGGAGTTAGGAGTTTAGCTTCTGCATCTGGGTGAAGGGTGAGGGCCTATGGCCGTTCTACGTCTTACCTTACGACTCCACCCAGGCTGACTGGGTGTATGATGCGAGTCGCCGTACGTGCCCTCATCCCCGTCGCCCCTCCAGTTGCACGTCTCGCTCTCAAGCCTTTTCTCAGCGACTTTGCCGCAGGCAATCTCCCCAACCCCGCTGCAGCATGGCACATCGTCATGTGCCCTCATCGACATTCTTGCGAGGGCGAGACCAACCGTCTGCTCCAGGAGTTCAACTCCATCCACATGGAGGAGGCAAAATGGTCACCTCCTACTGGCAGCAAGTGGAGGACGTCTTTTGTCGGCTCTGAGATGCTGCACCACCCCCTCTATCCATGCTCTTGACAATCAAGCGCGACGCCATCGACGCCTTCATTGACCTCTTCATGCACTACTCTAAGGACGTCCTTACCGCGATGGTAGCCCAAGACACCCTCATGCCCTGGGCATATGAGCTCTTCCTTTGGATTGAAGAGGCTCGTCAGGAGTCCTTCATCCAGCGTACAAAGGCCTTTACCTCTCCTGTAGTCACCCCCGTAGCAGTTGCCACTTGTGCGACAACTGTGTCTTCTGGTACCCCATCACTAGGCAAGAAGAAGCGCATGGGCAAGAAGGGCAAGGGCCAACAGCAATAGTCGACCGGATCCAGTGGTGGCAGCTTAGTTTGCCACAACTGTGGTCAGCCAGGACATGGATGGTACGTTTGTCCACTACCTGTTATTCCTGAGTCACGTGGCCTGAGGCTCCGGTCTAGAAAACAGTGCCGACACAATGGCAACTGCCAACCGTCCAAGGGAATTTCACCCAAGGATCACGATCACCCCGAAGGAATTCACTATGCCTCTGGTGAGACCTAGCTACCCAGGTGCTTTCGCTCAAGGTCTTAGGGGCTCCCGCCCTCTAAGACTTCTTCTTCCTTGGTGTGAGAGCCCAACAAATTAAGTCAGCACTCTCACACGAGCAAGATTACAACCACCTTAGCAGTTCATATCAAGCTCAGTCTCAAGCGCACAGCTCAAACAAGAGACATCAAGTGAAGGAGTAGTTGAGACAATGGCAAGTACAAGGCATAAATAGCTAAGGAGTGCCTTTGGCAGCCGAAGCGCACGCGCCTCGGCTAACCCGAGGCGCGCGCGCCTTGGCCGATGTCACTCCTTAAATTAAGGAGGTCATCCCCTCAATCAGGGAAGACATCCCCTGATCCAAGGCACATCTTGCATCTTCCAATCCGACCGTTGGATCAGCCCGAAACTTGGACAGCTGACAGTTTGACACCTGCTCTTTCCATTGGTACAGTCTCATTGACAATCTGAATAGTCATCATCAGAAAAACCCAGGGGACTTATCCTTGAACAAGGACAGTGCATGCCTGGTCTGTTGGACCGGACCCAGGGGACTTGCTCCACATGAGCAGTGCATGCCTGGTTCGTCCACTACTTGCCAATTCTGGAGACTAGTGGCCAAGGGGCATTAAAAAAACAACAATCTCTCCCTTGCATCTCTGGCCACTTGTCCTGTCTTCAGTCTCCGTCATTTACGCTCTTCATGCCGATACCCCGTCTTCCTGCAAGGTGGAGTTCTCGGTGAAGGGGTTTTGTCAGCATGTCTGCCCGGTTGAGCTTGGATGCAACATGCTCCAGCTCCAGCACTCCCTTAGCGACCAGGTCGCAACTGAAGTGGTACCGAACTTCGATGTGTTTTGTCCTCCGCGTCAAGGTGCCATTTTTGGACATGTCGATTGCAGACTTGTTGTCCACCTTGACCACCGTTGCGGCCGATTGACGTGCTCGTATCTCTTGGAGCAGGCTACACAGCCACATTGTCTCCTTGCACGCTTCCGCTAGAGTGATGTACTCTGCTTCGGCAGTGGAGAGGGAGACGCAGTCCTGCTTACGGCTTGCCCATGACACGGCTCCTCCGTTCAGCACGCACACGTAGCCTGACGTGGACTTGCGGTCGTCGACATTCTCGGCCCAGTCTGCATTGGTATACACCATGAGCCGCAAGGATTCCGACTGTGGCACCCCACCGTACTGGATGCCCAAGTGCCGCGTGCCCTTCAGGTAGCGAAAGATCCGCTTCACTGCTTGCCAGTGTTGTGGCCCGGGGTTGGCCACATACCTGCTCACCTGCCCCACAGCGTGGCAGATGTCGGGGCGAGTCGCGACCATCGCGGACATTAGACTGCCCACAGCAGACTGATATGGCACGCATGCCATGTCGACCTGCTCTGCTTTGTTGGTAGGAGCGGCACCTGAGGTGAGGATGCAATCTGCTGCCATGGGGGTGCTGACGGGTTTGCAGTCCTCCATTTTGTACCGCTTGAGGATGTGATCAATGTATTTGGTCTGGGTGAGCCTGATGGTGCCGGCTGAGCGATCCCGCGTGACACTGATGCCTAGGTAGTACTCAAGAGGTCCCAGGTCTTTCATCTGGAACTGGCTGCTCAGCTGCATCTTGATGTTCTTCAGCAACTTTGTCGATGATGCGCAGATGATGAGGTCATCGACGTAAAGAGCCACCAAGACGAGGCCATCCTCGTCCTCTCGTACGTACATACTGAGGTCGTTCTCGCAGTGACCGTACCCGGAACCCTCCATGAAGGCATCCATCTCCTTGTACCAGCGCCTCGGGGCCTGTTTCAGCCCATACAATGACTTGTCAAGCTTGCAAACTTTTCCGGGTGGTGCATCCACCCCCTCAGGCACCTCCATCAGGACTTCTTTGTCAAGCTTTCCATAGAGAAATGCAGTCTTGACATCCATCTGGTGAACCTCTAAGTTCTTGGCTTCTGGTGTTGCAAGGAGAGACCATATCGTTGCAAAGGTGATGGCGGGCGCGTACCTCTCATCTTACTCGCTCCCCGGCCGCTGCGCAAAACCCTTGGCCACCAGCCGCGCCTAGTGGCGGTCGATGGTCCCATCCTGCTTCAGCTTCTTGACCATGACCCACTTGCACCCTACAACGTGAGCGCCAGCGGGCCGGTCCACCAGCTTCCATGTCCTGTTCTCCTTGTGCAAGGCCAACTCACTTTCGATGGCAGCCTTCCACTTGGTCCCATCCGGTAGAGCAAGTGCTTCTGCCACTGTGGACGGCTCTCCCTGAGCCACAAAGGCGTGACTCAGACCAGTCCACTCACCAGTTGTAGCATCATACTGTCGTGGTGGGATAGATAAGCGCGAGCTACGTCTTACTGCCTGATGCTGCGACGGCTATTGTTGCTGCTCCTGCTGCTGCTGCTCTTCCTGCTCTGGTTCTCTTACCACAGACTCTCCCTCAGTGGAAGAGTCCTCATCATCAAAGGAGGAGGAATCTGAATCAACATCAGAGTCCTCTGTTGCGGCTCTCCCTGAAGCTACCACTCCTCTTGCCTCTGTTGCCTTGTTGCTACTCCACCCCTATGGTGCCTCATCTCCTGTCTCCAGTAAAACCAGCCATTCACCCGGTTTGGACACTGGCTCATCCTTGAACTGCTGCTCTGCTCCTACGACAGCCTCGTTGAAGTCCACGTCTTTACTACGAATCACTTTGTTGCCTTGTAGGTCCCAGAGCCTGTAAGAGCGTTGGGCACTGTCATATCCCAAGAGCAGACATTTCTTGGCCTGCGGGTCCAGCTTACCGGCACCCTCCCTCGTCAGCTTCTTGGCATAGGCCTAGTAGCCAAACACTCACAGATGTGAGAAATCTGGTTTCTTGCCCGACCATGCCTCTTGTGGAGTCATCGGCGGCTGCTTCTTTTTACCGTTTCCTCGAAGGGCTGATGTAGGTGTGAGGTTGATGATGTAGGCCGCCGTCCTAGTAGCATCGGCCCTGAACCGTCCTGGCAGCTTTGCTTCATACAACATCGTTCTTACCATCCCGAGGATGGTTTGGTTGAGCCGTTCAGCAACGCCGTTGCTCTCGGGCGACTCACGTACCGTACTTTCTTGCCGTATCCCCTGCTCTGCTAGCCAGCCTTCACAAGCCTTATATTTCCCACCGTTATCACAACGAAGGGCCTTAACCTTCTTGTCAGTCTGCCGCTCAACCATTGCGACAAAGTGCTGCAGATGCTCCTTTACCTCACTCTTCTGCTTCATGAAGTACGTCCAGATCTTCCTCGTTTTGTCATCTGTGAAGGTGAGGAAACACCTGCAGCCTCTGACTGAGGCTATCCGCATCGGCCCGCACACGTCGGTGTGGACCAACTCGAGAGGTTCATTTGCCAAGTTTCCGTGCTTTTTCCCCTTGCGCCCTTTCCTCTTAGCCTTGCCCATGAGGCAGGCCTCACATACGTTCTTCACCTTCCCCGCACCCTCTCCCTTCCCCAAGGCCAGGCCTCGTACCAACTCGTGCTTGCCCATTGTCTCCAACGTGGAGTGGGCGGCGTGGGCCAAGCGCCTGTGCCAAAGGTCTTGGCCACAGTTCACTTCCGATGCCGTGGCAGTCCCAGCGACTGCTTCGGGTTGGGTGGGTGCTGCAGCTTCCACT
This sequence comes from Penium margaritaceum, assembly GCA_023375785.1. Taxonomy (NCBI): domain Eukaryota; kingdom Viridiplantae; phylum Streptophyta; class Zygnematophyceae; order Desmidiales; family Peniaceae; genus Penium; species Penium margaritaceum. Next base: position 24,427 of record SZWC01003964.1, on the reverse strand, counting down.
GATTTTGTTGTATATGCTGCTGTTGACGGGCGGATGCTTTCTGCCTCTACCACCTGACTGCCCCCGGCAGTCATGGCTGCCCCAGCTTCGGCAGCACCCTCCACCTTGGTTTGGAGGATGTAGAGGCCGTCCACGTGTGGAACATCCGCCACCACACTCTTTGCAGCGTACTGTATTTTCACAGCCAACGTGGGAAGGAGAACGGCCCTGTTCTTGTCGAAGACGACCGTTCATGTCTTGGTCAGTAATCTTGCCAACAGAGAGTAGGTTGGGCAGATAGACTGCCTCGGTGAGCTTGAGCTCCTTCTCTTGGCCATTCACCTGGATGGTGACCAGCTTGTCACCCACCCCTTCAGCTAGTTCCACCCTCCCGTTAGCACAACGGAAGTTGAGGTGGCAGGGGCCCATGGAGGTGAACCCCCGTTTGTCGTTGGTGGAATGGTGATTTGTGCCAGAGTCAAGTGCAAAGGCCCCGGGCTTAAGGAGTGCATTGCCAGCGCCAGTCGTGCCTTGTGCCATCAGTGCGGTGGGCTGCTTCCCACCCTTGCCTCCCTTGTCACCCTTCTCTCCCTCTCCCTTGACCCCTTCCTTCTTTGGAGCACGGCACTCGCGTGCCCAGTGCCCTGCCTTGCCACAGTTGTGGCAGTTGCCAGGCCGTCGCTTGCCCTTCCCCTTGCCGCCTGCCCCCTGCTGCTGCCCTGAGTCGCCAGTGCCACTACTGCTTCCTGCGCCCTTAGCATAGGCTGCGATGTTGGCCTCACTATGGCTACGCCGCATAGCCTCATTGCGGATGTACTCCGAGATGTTGGAGTACTTCACGTGGTCCTCTGGCCAGCCACCAATCACAGTAATCATGGGGTCCCAGCTTGGTGGAAGAGCCATGAGGAGAATCATCCCCTGTATGTCGGCTTCAAGGCTCCAGCCCATGTTGCTGGCTTGCTTAAGGAGAGTCTCAAACTGCTGTAAGAATTTTAGGACGTCCTCGCCTTCAGACAGCTGCATCCTTAGCAACTTTTGGAGGATGAACAAACGGTTGGCGAGGGAGTGACTCTGGTTGACCTTGCATAGTTTCTTGTATGCCTCAGCTGTGTTTGTGAGGCCGGAGATATGAGAGAGCAGATGCTGCTGCAGTGCTCAGACCAGAATGGCCATGCATTTCTTGTTGGCCCGCTTCCACACTACGAGCTCCTCTGGTTGGGATGAAAGTGGTTAGGCAGCCTCCCCTGTGAAGTAGGGGAGGAGATCACGGTCATCGACTATGATGTCAAACTGCCACTTCCAGAGCGAGAACCCTGTCCCATCAAATTTAGGAATTGGCGCATGAATGCCACTCCCCTCCTCTACTGTGGATGTCACAGCTCCAGTGGTGGCCAGAGGTGTGCTGGTCCACGAGCCTTCCTCGATGGCGCTCTTGCCTTTCTCCTCGACAGTAGGTGGAGCCATGTACCTGCGATTGAGGCGGATCTGCTTCCGTTGAGGCCGCTCTGCTACACCTGCTGTTGATGCCGATGTCAGGCTGATGGAGCCGATGTCAGGCTGATGAGAGGTCTTGGACGGAGGGCGGAAGAGGAGCACCTGTAGGTGTGATAGAGCATCTGCGCTCCTCACGTTTGCTGAGTTACTGAGCAACCTGTATGCTTTTTGCAACTAAGTCTCACGCTAGGCGTGGGCCCATAACCCTTTTGTTATTCCTGAGTCACGTGGCCTGAGGCTCCGGTCTAGAAAACAGCGCCAACACAATGGCAACTGCCGACCGTCCAAGGGAATTTCACCCAAGGATCAAGATCACCCCCAAGGAATTAACTATGCCTCTGGTGAGACCTAGCTACCCAGGTGCTTTTGCTCAAGGTCTTAGGGGTTCCCGCCCTCTAAGCCTTCTTCTTCCTTGGTGTGAGAGCCCAACAAATTAAGTCAGCACTCTCACACGAGAAAGATTACAACCACCTTAGCAATTCATATCAAGCTCAGTCTCAAGCGCACAGCTCAAACAAGAGACATCAAGTGAAGGAGTGTAGTTGAGACAGTGGCAAGTACAAGGCAAAAACAGCTGAGGAGTGCCTTTGGCAGCTGCAGCGCGCGCGCCTCGGCTAACCCGAAGCGCGCGCGCCTCAGCCGATGTCACTCCTTAAACTAAGGAGGTCATCCCCTCAATCAGGGAAGACATCCCCTGATCCAAGGCACATCTTGCATCTTCCAATCCGACCGTTGGATCAGCCCAAAACTTGGACAGCTGACAGTTTGACACCTGCTCTTTCCATTGGTTCAGTCAGATTGACAATCTGAATAACCCAGGGGACTTATCCTTGAACAAGGACAGTGCATGCCTGGTCTGTTGGACCGGACCCAAGGGACTTGCTCCACATGAGCAGTGCATGCCTGGTCCGTCCACTACTTGCCAATTCTGGAGACTAGTGGCCAAGGGGCATTCAAAAGACAACACTACCAACAGACAAGGCACGCGTTATTGCCACCATGCGTTGCCAGCGTGAACCCCGCCTTGCCACCGCTGTCATCATAGTCACTGGCCTTGTTGCGTCCTTCCCACCAGGCAGCTTCATACCTCCGACAGTCGTCCCATCCCTGCCGTCGACAGTGCCACCGTAACTTCATACTCAACAGTCTGCGCCCGTAGTTTCGCTCACGGTGCTTCCTTCATCCCTCCATGGCTCCGACACTGTCACGCCACAGTTGGTCTATTCTTTCGGACCATCCACCCATTAGCATCAGTTGCAGCAGTTCATCAGGCTCCAACTCGGACTGACTAGCCCTCCTCCCTAGGGAAGTACGAGTTGCATCATCGCTAGGTCTCCTGCCCCGCCTTGCATCATAGAGTCTGAGTTACGGTCGTTCTCTGCATCTTTGTCCGTCCAGTCATCTCCCTCCCTTCCTTCTCTGCTTTGTGATGATGTTTCCTGGATCAATGACTGGAAGTCTCGGTTCGCTCCATCGTCCATCGCGTTTGCGTCCCTTGCCCACTGTCTTGTGTCTGTTAGCGATCTGGCGACACCCATCCAGGATCCGGCCGAGACCCAGATCATCGACTCTGGGACCACCAATCACATGACGACCTCGCGTGAGGCCTTCAATGTCCTTGGTCCCGTTGCCGATGTATTTGGTTTCCGGACGGATTGTGGTTAGGTATGACCCGTTCGTGGTGCCGGTGTTGTTCATTGGGGATGTCTTCATGACCGATGTCCTATTTGGGGATGTCTTCATGCCGTTGGGGATGTCTTCATGCCGTTGGGGATGTCTTCATGACCGATGTCCTCTTTTTTGTTGGTCTTGAGCTCATCCTCCTGTCCGTCACTGCCCTTGACCGCATGAGCATGGACGTCCTGCACTCACGTGGTGTTGGCACTGTGTCCTTGTGTCCATCCGGTTGTGTTGTCCTGCATGCCAGCGCCCCTGGCAACCTGTTGCAAATGTCGTACTTGTCCGCTCTTTCCTCCATCCCCTCCCCATCATCCGGCACTGGCCACGTGTTTGTCACCAGCTCACTCTCTCTGCAGCACAAACTTCTCCTACACCACCGCCTCTACCACATGCACTCTGCCGCTATTGATAGCATGCTTTGCATGCAGCCAGCTAGGGGCCTTGACCCAGACTCTTTTCCTTTGCCGTGTTCCATTCAGTGCATTCATTGCACTCAAGGGAAGATGCACCGGTCCATCTAACTCCTATCCTCCTCACGTGCGTCCGCCCCTTTGGGCTTGGTCCATTCTGATGTCATGGGTCCCCTTCTGACGAAGTCCGTCGGAGAGCACGGACGCTATGTCCTGACTCTCACCAACGACTACTCCCGCTACTGTTGGATCTTCTATCTTCGTCAAAAGAGCAATACCGCCCCCACCATTAGGGATTGGCTTGGCCGTGCTAAGCGTGAGTATGGTCGCCCTCTCTACCGCTTCCGCTCTGATCACGGTGATGAGTTTATGGGGGAGACCACACTCTTCCTTGCCTCCCGTGGCATCCATCATGAGACGTCACCACCTTGCATTCCAGTCCAAAATGGCGTCTTTGAGCGGTGGAACCGCACCATGGCCGACGCCGTCTGCAACATGCAAGTCAAGCCTAGTCTCTACGATGGCTTCTACTTCGAAGCCATGACCTACATAACGTGGGTCTGGAACCGGATTTCCCACGGACCCCCTCCCTGTCAGTCCACACCATACTAGCACCGGTGTGGTGAGCGAGCCGACGTCCACCCGGCTTGTGTCCGGAGTTCCATGACCATCGTATGGTTGCCTACCCCACACCAGGGTGGCAAGCTCAAGCCTCGCAGATGTCCCCTACACCTTCCTTGGTGTCTCGCATCAGCCGAATGCCTGGCGCTTCTGGGATCCCTCCCGGCACTGCATCATTGAGTCCTGGAATGCCCTCTTCTTTGAGGACCTCGTTTGCTCCGATGCGGCGATGTTCCTCCCGTTGCATAGGGGAGTGGTGGGTCCGTCCTCCGTCCAACTGCTTCTGGGCGTTGCATCATCTACGCCCGCCGGTCCTTCCGGGCCGACTGGACCGACGGGTCCGTCAGCCCCTTCGGGCCGACTACCCCGTCTGTGTTTGCTAGCCTTGGCTGAATGCCCCATCCATGTCTGCCAGCCCCTCTTCGCCGGCTGCCCCGTAAGTGTACGCCATCCCCTACGGGCCGGTCACACCTTGCGTGTCCGCTAGCCCCTTTGGGCTGACGGCGATGTCCGTACTTGCCAGCCCCTCCGAGCCGGCCGCCCTGTCCGTGTCCGCAAGCACCTCCGGGCCAGCCGCCCTGTCCGTTTCTGCCAACCCCTCCAGGTCGGCTGTCTCGTCCGTATCCGCTAGCCCCTCCCGGCCGGCTGCCCCATCCGTGTCCGCAGCCCCTCCGGGCCAGCCGCCTTGCCCGTGCCAGCCTGCCCCACCAGGCCAGCTGCACCGTCCGTGTCTGCCAGCCCCTCCGGGCCGGTTGCACCGTCAATGTTTGCCAGCCCTTCCAGGCCGGCCGCCCCGTCCATGTCCGCTAGCCCCTCCGGGCCGGCCGCCCTATCTATGCCTGCACGCTATACAGACGGCCAGGGTCAGACGTGGGAGCCTCTGACCTAGGCTGTCATTGAGCACACATGCCGGCGTGTCACGTCCTCTCGGGCCACGACCACCTGATACTCCGCGAGGCTCCTTGTCTCCTGACAGACCCACTCTCGGAGTTGTGAGTGGGGACCTCGGTGCCAAGGCGCTAGGCTTTGCCACATTTGCAGTCATTACTAACCTACATCCGGGGTCGGCTTTGGGCTACGTCATGCTCCATCAGGAGCACCAACATGTTGTCACAGCTACGCTCATGAGTATGCCACCAAGGACGCGAGATGCATACGCCCTCATTGTCTACCCCACAGAACTTCCAGAGGACCCAACCACCCTATGTGAGGCTCGGGCATCTCCCGACGCCATACACTAGGAAGCTGCATGCACCAACGAGCTTGCTGGAATTCAGCAACATCAGGTCTACAAGCTTGTTCACCTTCTCCCCAGCCAAAAGGCCATCGACGCCAAGTGGGTCCTCCGGCAAAAGTGGAAGCAAGACGGATCCCTGGACAAGTACAAGGCCCGTCTTACAGCCAAGGGGTTTGCTCAGATCCTTGGGGTCGACTATGACCGGATCTTTGCCCCAGTTGGTTGGTTCTCCACTAGCCGTGCGTTGTTCAGCCTGGTTACCCACCACGGGTGGGAGTTGCACCAGATGGATGTGTATAACGCCTTTCTCCAAGGTTCACTCGAGGGCGAGGAGCCCTACATGGTGTAGCCTCTAGGCTTCGACGATGGCTCCGGCACGGTTTGGAAGTTGAAAAGGCCCTCTATGGCCTGAAACAGTCACCACGCTATTGGAATCAGGAGATCAATCATACTCTCCTCATTGGCGGCCTCCTTCGCAGCAATGCAAACCTCGCATTGCTCATCAGCACGCGAGGCCAGCCCTTTCTCGCTGTCCGGGTCTATGTCGACGATCTGCTCATCGCGTCGTCAAATGCAGCTACCATCTAGAGGGTCAAGGTCCTGCTACATGCCGCCTACTAGACAAAGGACCTCGGGTCAGTACGAGTCTTCCTGGGCATGGAGCTCGAGCATGTTCGCCCCATGGGTATCCTACACGTCCATCAAGCCACCTCGGTCCAAACCGTGTCCGAGCGCTTAGCCAAGGGCCTTCCCCTTGTGCCGAGAGCATCTGCACCCATGTCGCCCGATGGTCAAGTGATGCTGAAGAGCTCTCATCCAGGCGCGGTGGGGGAGCCAGTAGACGTGACCTTGTGTTTACGTGTCATCGGGTCATTGAAGTTGTCGGCGACGATGATACGTCCGGACATTGCGTTCGCCGTCAACCTCCTAGCCCAGTTCTCTCAGAAGCCGCATGACTTCTATTTTGAGGCTGCTATCCAAATATTGCGGTATGTTGTCTCAACCACATGGCAAGGCCTCATACTCCGTCCACAGCCGTCCGTTGTTACGGAGGGCTACACTAACAGTGACTGGACCGGCAGTCTGGACGGTAAGAGTCGTACTGGCTGGATCTTTCTTGTTGGCGACATAGCTGTGTACTGGCATAGTGGCAAGCAAGGTTGCATTGCACGCAGCACAGTTGAGATTGAGTATGTGGCCCTTGGTTCTTGCGCTTGTGAGAGCGTGTGGCTGCGTCGCGTGTTGTCCGAGATACGTCAGTCACTCACGTCCATCACGTTGCACTGTGACAATGAGACTGACATGGGCATTGGCGATGATGACGGCATGCATCACACACGCACAAAGCACATCAATGTTGAGTATCACTATGTGCGTTCAATGTTGCATGACGGCAGAATCAGCATTGTGTGGGTTGAGACAGCATGGCAGTTGGCTGATTTCTTGACCTAGGCACTGAAACATGGCTTGTTCAAGAAGGCTCTGAGCGTGGTTAGTGTGCGTCCGTGAGTTCATTTCTCTCTCAACCCCTGCCCTCTTGGTCTCTATGCTCTCTACCCGCTCATGTGCACTGCAACTGTGAGTCATGGGGGAGTGTTGTTTTTCACTCATGTCTCATTGTGCTCTGTTGTGTCCTCCAGACTTGTGTACATAGGCGTGCTGATGACTTATGGTGAGACACAATGCTGTTGGAGTGTCGTCCGGTGGAGCCAACGCACGCTGAGGCCTACACGCAGTTTGCTGGAGCCTCCTCCCTCCGACGGTGGTCATGCTGAGCTCCATCGGCAGTCCTCCTCGGCAGTCGTGCCGTTGGCGGTCATTGCCACTGCAGATGTTGTCTGCATGTGTCCAGTGCTGGATCTCACTGCACCATTGTGTCTGCAGCGTTATGTTCTACTTAGGGTTCAGTTTATTGTCGATCAGGCACTGTTGTTGCCATGGACTAGTGTACACGTGGCCTGGGTCTAGGCGTCCATAACTCATCTCTGCTATTTTTCTAGGTGATTCAGACCGCACACATGCGTTCGTAGTGTTGATACTATGGTTTAGTCCAGTTTTTGGGCAAAACGGACAGCGCCCGGGTTTTGGGCTGCCGGCCGTCTCACAAGGCTCACCGAGAGAACCGTGCAAGCTTGAAAATAGGTCATTTTTTTACTGGCTAGAAAGCTGAGTAACAAGCTCTATAGAGCTGGGGGGAGCTAGAACTTGGAGGAGTCTCCCATTGTTGTTCATTCTCAGTTGCTAATTAGTTCTTTTCAGTTTCCACTGCCTTTCTGGTGCTAACCCCTCAACGCGCAGTTTCTCTCTCACAAACTCAGAGTAACCAAAGGGGGCAGCAGTGCAAAGCAACGAGCGTGGGGCCATGCCTACTCTAGCAATGTTGCAGTCACAACACGCTGCTCTAGTCTACATTTCCAGCTTTGTGTTCGTGAAGCCCATGATTCACGAGGGTTGCTTTCTCTTGTGATGCATGATTGATGTGCTCAGCTCCTTTCCATTACATTTGTGTGGGCTGTTTGCATGTTGTGGGTGTGGGGGCCATTCATCTGTGGGTCATTGGGGCTTGTTGGTTATGAGTGTAATGCACGTGACCTCTTGATTCTGTACACGCGCACACATACACACACACACACACACACACACACACACACGCGCGCGCGCGCGCGCGCGCGCGCGCGCGCACAC
>SZWC01003963.1:164449-179072 GCA_023375785.1 Penium margaritaceum | reverse complement strand
GTTGTGCGGTGTGGAGTGGTGCGGTGTGGCGTGGCTCTTTGTGGCGCTGTGCAAGGAAGTGCGTCGTGTGCGTCGTCGTCCTGGGAAAATTGAATGCCTGTGGAAGGACGGACGGAGGGGTAGGAGGAATGGAGAGAAGGAACGGAGAAAGGGGCCGCCAGATAGGAGGAGCGATCTTGAGGGAAAAGAAGGGTGGACAGAGAGGGCACAGAGGGGGGGACGGACAGGAGGAACGGAGGGAGGGGAGGGCCGAGAGAGGGAAGGGACGGACGGTGGGGAGAGGGAGACGGGAAGAAGGAGCTCGGACAGAAGGGACAACAGGAAGACGAGTGGCGGACAGAGAGGAGGGGCAGAGAGAGGAAACAGAAGGAGAGGACGGAGAGGAGGGGGGACAAACAGTAGGCCTGGACGAAGGGGAGGTAAGGGGCGGACAAAGGGGAGGACGAGGGCAGACAGACTGGAGGCAAGAGGCGGACGATTGAGAGGTAAAGGGCGGACAGGAGGGAGGAGACAGGCGGATGCAGCGGAAGGGCGGTGAGTGCGTGTAAGGGCCGACAGAGCACAAGGACGAACGCAGGCAGCAGGGGCAAGCAGATTCGCCTAAAGCCGCGGCCTTGCCGCTCAGCCGCTTCACGTCAAATTATCGGCCATCCGCATAGTTGTCAGCAGGCCTGTCGCGCTGCCATCGTGGTTACCTTCAGATCACAGTTCTGACTGCACTTCCGGAGCCAGGACCAGGACTTGATAAGGAAAGAGGAGTCCGTCAATCTGCCTCCGAAGCATGAACGACAAATGTGACTTCAGCCCAAAGAAACGGAAGTTGAGTGGAGTGAACTACTCAGATCTGAACCAGTTCCCACGTTTGGAGGCAGCCAATGCATGGCGGCACCCCATCCGACGGCACGTCGTGGACTAGGTGTCCGCGATCTCCAGTTTGAGGATGGGTTTCGCGCCACTGGTGTCTTTGAACAAGGCCTGTCTGGGTACTGTGCCGTACTATGGGGCTGGGGATCATTCTCTTTCGAGTAGTCGGACGCACTAAATGATCGAACTCGACAAAAGTTGCTTTCCGCGGGGTTTTTCTTCAAGTCCTGGTAGCGTGGCTCGGACATCCATGTTGATCCGTCCATCGAATATCGAACCAATGGTGGAACAAACCGACCCAGATTTATCAATAGAGAAAAAACGCTAATCGATGGAAGTTCAATCTGCGTCCTCGATTGGAGAAAACGAGGACCCGACGTCATGTAGGAGTTTTCTGACCAGCGATTAGGGAAATCGATAAGCATAGTGAACTCCGGAACTCATTCAATACGTACAAATTAGCAATTCACTGTCCCATATCGTTGAACGATCGAATTCAGCGATTAGCAGCTGCACCTATGATGGTGAACAAATCCTGATGACTTATCACTCTAATGGCGTACCACCTTATCAAGTTGCTCCGTTGTTATCGGGTCAGTTGAAATTTGTTCTAAGGAAAGAACCTGTCCGGCAGTGACCACAGGTACGGCTAGCGAGCGCCTGTCGGAAGAAATGACATCGTCGGAACGCCCTAGTGTCATCGATGTCCCTCGATTGGATCCGGCGGCCGACGTCGGTGGAGCCATGAGCATACCAAACGCGGCACCTTCATTATGCAGGCGGCGCTGACGGTGGGGCTGGCGACGGGCAGACATCGAATCCGAATCGACGGGCCAACTAAAAAATCTATTCCAGTCGGCTCTGTTGGGTGCTTCTCAGTAGCTCCGTTTTTAGGATCCAGCATACCGCGGACCACGTCGCAGCAATTTTCCACCTTCATGGCGGACGAAGCGAATGAAGAAGACTGCAATCCGCCTGGTTGAAACGTACTAATAATTTTCCTAGGAAAATCATTCAGAGACCTGTCCCGGAAACGATATCCAACGAGGGCGATGGGCACGACCAGTGGTGGGGAAAGTCCCCAGGTAGGGAGTAAAGGGCGTAATCATTGATATAACTGCGCAGGCATAAATGTAACACTGAGATATCCATTAACTCAATATTAGACTAACCACATCCAGTGACTTGAATTCTGTACTGAACGGAGCTTAGATGGTGAACAGGTAGAATTTTTGGGGCAGAAAAATGTTTAGATTTTGGGAAAATTGAGTAATTTCAAGAACGTTATAGTGCTAAACCCCTTGTTTCGGTCCTTCAATCACCGGTGTCCATAGTCAAAAACGGAAAGACGGCGGAGTCCATAGTCGAAAACAGAAAAACGGTGCTTTCCATAGTCACGACCAAAATGACAGGGGTGCCCATGTTTTTCATCGTGTGAGCGAAAACGTTCACGGCTGATATGTGTTTCATGTATGTAACACATTTGACATGGATCTTGACTTCGAGCTTCGCCGGTCATCGCGAGATCGCAATAGGAGTTTCGCGGAGAAACCTCCTTGCAAGCTTGCGATGATCGTGCCAAACCCCCGATTTAAACAAGGAGGTGTGTCGTCACTTTTGAGGGGTTTGCAAGATGCGGCGCACACTCTAATAGAAGAAAGGGGATCTACCGCATTCCGCTACCGCACGGCGCGGCAGGTGCCCGGGCAAGTAAAGGTGTAAAACCCAAACCTCTTTGTGTGACTAGGGGGGTAGTCATATATTGAGGGGGGTTTGCGAGATGCAGAGCACACTGTTATAAAAGAGAGGGAATCCGCCGGGCCCGGCTACCGTAGGGCTTGGCAGATGCCCGAGAAAGTAAAAAAACATAACCTGGACCCCCCATCATAACTACGGAGTTCGTCATATATTTGGGGGGGGGGGGGTGTGAGATGCGGCGCATGCTGTGTCAGACGAACAAGAATGTGCCGGGCCCTGTGGTAGCGGTGGTTTGTCGGATATTGTAGGGGGGGGGGGGTTGCGAGTGTTGTGATTTGTGACGTTCCTGTCGACCTGTACAATTTACTATGACCACTTGGCCGTGTCCATGCTCGTGTCGATCTGTGATGCGGACTTAGGTGGCACCGGGGCGTTGGTGGTGGACTACTTGCTCGAAGCTGATCGACGATCACCCCAAAGTCCTAGATGCTGTCTGGGACCTTTTACAAATTTTCTAGAGCTTGCAAGATTTTATTCGTGGACTGGCCGTGGACCCGATTTGCATGTTTATGCATATTGTGTCCACCGTTTGTTTCCGGATGCATGCAAGTGACTAGTCGAAGCGTACGGCTTGAGATTCTACGTGTGTAGGTTCAAACAGCGTATCCTTCTGACTTGTGTACGCTGAGTTACAGCCAAAATAGTGGTTTTCGGCCGGTTTTAGGACAGATCTTGCACTACCGCGTGCGACATCCGCCGTGCACTACAGCAGCTACGTATGCCATGGACCTATCATTTGTCATCTCTCTCTCTCTCTCTCTCTCTCTCTCTCTCTCTATAAATGCTATTCAAGCATTCTGACACTTTGCCTTGTGTCGCCTAGCTAGACCCTTGGTCTTATGTGTACGACTTGTGATTGTCGTCATCGTTTGACCATGCAATGACGCCTAGTCAGCGGCAATATTGCTAGGAAGCTTCCACACATTTTCTCATGGTATCGGAGCAGCGAGCTGCATGTTGCTGAGCAGCGCCGTAGAGACGCAGCGTCGGCAGCAGCAGTGAGAGTCACCACCGCCGTCGTGTCCTGAGACTTGTCGCTGTTTTTAGCAACGACATCATCACGCAGTACCCACCACCTCATTGGGTGAACCGCGGAATTTACTAGCTCCAGCAGCCAAGCCGAGCAAGAGCAACAGCAGCACCGGGTAGCAGCAGTAGTTGTATGTGGGTGCCAGCCTGTACACAAAAAATGAAGTAGCAGCTTGCGACGGCGGCTACGAGCATTGGCTGCGCGCGGCGGCAACAGCTCATAGTAGCGCCGGCATTAGCAACTGCTAGTAGCAACAGTAGCAGAAGCATGAATAGTGTAGCAACATCATTGCAACTGCTATAGCGACAACAGCAACAGCTGCGCAGCTCCGTAGCTGCGTAGCTGCGCAGAAACTACGCAGCATTGCGTAGAAACTGCACAGTACTGCACAGGCTTGCCTGGCACTACGCAGGCCTGCGCAACACCTACGCAGCTGCGAGCAGGAGGCGACAAGGTCACCCCCACCGGTCACGCAAAGTCTGCGTGACCTAAAAAAAAACTGCTGGCGTACAATATGCTAGCGTAAGAAAACACTAGCGTTTTTTTTTGCCGGCATAAAAACGCAAACGTCATCATCGGCTGTGCTGACGCCAACAATTTTGTGGTAAAAAAATATTTTTCTGTGAACGTTTCAATTCCTTGAGAAACGCTGTCGGTTTCTTGTTCAAAGGTTTTTTGACGTTCGGCCTCATAATGAGCGCTGACATGGTTCCGACCGGTGACAAGGACAAAGGACCACCTGATCCCTCCTCCTCCTCAGGGGCCTTGAGCCCATGCTCGAAAGGTGTTGAGGATGTGCGGAGTCAGTAGGATGAGATATGTCGCCTACAACAGTAGCAGACCGACGCCATCTGCACGCTCACTGGTCTTCTTCAGAGTCAGTCCACGGCCCCACAGTAGAACACTGGTGGGTTCAGCGGTGTCACACCGCATGCACAAAAGTTAGCATCTACACCGAGGAGTGCGGCATGATAGGACCCACCACTTCTTGATCCTTTGGAGGAGGACCCTGACATGCTAGACATGGAGGATGAAGGTCTCGAGAGGGAGATTCGCGTACTTCAGGAGCGTCTCTGCCAGCAGCAAACGCGTTCCGGTTCCCTGCTCCCGGAGATCCGATCCTCGCGTGAGCCCTACCTCGGCGACTTTCCTTGTCCCGATCTCTTCCCCATGGAGGGATGGAGAAGACACCGCCGTTCCCATCTTCTGGTTGCTCTCCCTATGGAGCGACAACCTAAGGACTTCAAGACAGCGCCCCCACGATATGTGAGCGAGGACGACTTTGATTGCTAGGAGACCGTCTTCCAGGTCTGGGCCACTTTAGAGGGGATTTGGCCCTGCTACCACAGTTTGTACCAGGTTATGGATCGTCCTAAGGTGCTGACAGCGACTCGAGCGATGGACGGACTCATTTATGCCATGCCTCGCGAGACAGTCATTGACTTTTGCCCCTTCCTTGGAGAGGCCGGCACACGCACGGGTGCTGACCCACGTCGGGGCTGGGAGTTGGCATTGTCCCTGCTTTCTGCAGAGACACACGCCACCCGCGTGGCTCACATCCGAGTCTTCCACTCCCTTCGTCAGCGACCTACCGAGCTCGCAGCCAAGTAGTGGCGGCGTGCCATGCGCATCTACACGCGCCTTGGGATCTGAGGAGGTACACAACAGTGGGCGCTTCGAACATTCATGATCGGAGTCTGTCTTGAGCATGCCGACATCTTTACCGGGGTACAGCGACGTCGCGCTTGAGCCCTTCTCCACCTCCCTTCAGCTTCTTCCTTGGGTGCATCAGCTTTTCCTTCAGGTGACATCCGCTTGTGAGGCAACCGTCGTCCATTCGGAGAGTTCACTTGTTGCACCGGTGATCGCGTCACCACTGATGCCTCTCTCGTAGTTCCCTTCTCCACCCTCTGGTACGCCCTCCTCTTCCCCTTCCACCCCGGCTACCCCGACACAGACGCTGGGCGTGATAGCAACTGCACTAGGGAAGAAGGGCAAAAAGAAGCGTGGCTCAGGCCAGCAGCAGTCACAGCTGTAGCAGTCATCAGGTCATAACAGTGGACATACTGTTCACTACTGCAATTTTAGAGGCGCTCACCGCTACACCAACTGCCAGCAGCCGCTTGACTGGGCGCGGATCACTCGCACTCTTCAAGCTGCACATGCACAACAGTCTGCATCGAGTAGCACAGCCTTTGGTCGCACGACGACCACGACTGCAGCAGTTTGCGCTTTCTCATCGGCGAGCAGCAGAGACCCAAACCCGTGTGACCGCACCATCGTCGAGCTTTGTCAGCTTCTGGCGCTTCGCTGCCAGGGAGGTGCAAGTGTATCTTCATAGTCCGGTGATTCACAGACTGTCTATTCGTCTGTTCTCGTATCTCGCGATGTTTCGTGTGAGGGAGCATAGCTGGCATGTGATGATGATGGGCCTGAAAGTAAAGATTTGATTTCAGAGTCTCACCTATGTGCCCTTCGTCGTTCTCCTTCCTCTGTTGCCGAGCGCCTGTCTGCAGCCAAGTGTTCCATTGCCCGTTGCACAGTGACGTCATCTAGTCATGATTCGGGTGGTACTTGGATCATCGATACTAATGCCACTCACCACATGGCCTGTCGTCGTAGTGACCTTGTTTTCCTCGGTCCCGTGGCTACTGTTCGTTCCATTTGCACATGCTCTGGTCAGTCCTTGCCAGTTTTGGGTATTGGGGTTCTGTGCTTCGATGGTCTGTCTGGCCCCTTGTATCTTTCGAAGGTGCGTTTTGTGCCTAACCTTTAGCTCAGCTTGCTCTCTGTGCATGCTTACACCCTGATGGGACTCTCTGTGGAGCACGCTGCAGACTCCGCGATAGTGACTGTTGTTGATACTCACACTATTGTTCTTCGTGCCTCTCTATCGTATTCCTTGGATCTCTTCTTCTCCTTGCTCCCCTTCCCCTCCTGCTTGTGTGTTTTTAACTAGAATCCTGACTCCTGAGTACTATCGCTTGCTGCATCGACGTCTGTGTCATGTGGGCTCTGACATTGTGTCGAAGCTCATTAGGACACAGCCCGCACTCGGTCTTGACGCGGCCTCTTTCGAGAAGCCGCCCGAGACCGCTTGTTTGTTTGGCGCTCATGGTAAGATGCATCGCTACACCTTTCTTGACTCCCGTTCTCGAGCTCTTCATCCTCTCGAGCTGGTCCATTCGGACCTTTTCGGTCCTCTGCCTGTCGAGTCTTTGTCCGATCGGGGCTGATACGTCCTGACCCTGATCGATGAGTTCACCCGGATGCGGTGGGTCTACAGCCTGCGAAAGAAGAGTGATGCCGCTCTAGCGGTTTGTCTCTGGGTAGCAATTGCTGAGCGTCAGTCTCGCCACTCGCTGCATGCCTTCCGCTTGGACCGCGGCGGCGAGTTTCTTAGCGAGATGGATGGTTTCTTTGCCAAGCGCAGGGTTTTTCACTAGGTCTCTGCTCCTGCCACTCCTTAGTAAAACGGTGTCTTTGAGCGCTAGAACTGCACCATGGAGGATGCGGTTCGTACTATGCGGTCTGAGTGCAGCCTCGCGGAATCCTTTGCCTTTGAAGGATTCGCCTACATGACATGGGTCCGGAACCACCTCTCGCACGGTCCTCTTCCGGACCACGTACACCGTACGAGCTCTGGTTTGGCCACCGTGTCGATGTGGGTCTTGCTCGTGTCTGGGGCTTAGTGGCTTCTGTGTGGTACACCGAGGATTAGCAAGGGTCCAAGCTCTCTCTGCGGGGTCGCTTGTGTGCCTTCGTCGGCATCTCCTCGCGGTCGAAGGCCTGGCGGTTTTGTGGCCCCGCCCGTCGTTGCATCGTTGAGTCCCACAACACGCTCTTATTTGAGTCTCTCACCTAGCGCAACCTGACCTCGATTGTATCGATGTCTGTCACACACATTCCTACGTGTGAGGTTTCTTGGCGGATGGGGGAGTCTGAGCCAACGAGCACCTCTTGTCTGGCTGATTTGTCCGTTTGAGCCTCCTTCCACTTGTCGGTCTCCGGCTCTTCGTGACCCGGCGATCATTGCTGTCCACCCAGAGACCTCTCCCGCCTAGCATGTCTCCTCTCTTGCACCCTCGTGTCCCATAGACACCCATGATGCTGTCCCTCTGTCCACCTGTACTCCTGCCTCCGTGGGTGGTCCAGATGCCACACCAAGTTCTGTGTCTCCCATTAGTTCACTAGCCTCTCCTCCCAGTGCATCACCTGCCCCTATGCCTCAGTCCTCACCGGATGTGGCCGTGCCTCTCTGAGCCTGCGGTGAGCCTTTCGAGCCCAGGCTACTTACGTAAGCCTGGTGGTCGTCTTCGACCGTTGGGCTCCGGAGCCCATCTAGTGTCAGGTCCCGCACCGATGCATTCCACTCGTAGCATTGCGAGTGGCGATCCCGACACAAAGGCCCTCGGCCTGAGTGCCCGCACATATCACACAGAGGTACATCCAGCGTGTCCTGTAGGGCATGATCTGGTCACTCGTGAGTTTTGTACGGCTTGTGATGCAATAGTTGACCTTGTGGTTGTCAGGCCTATTTGTGAGGCGTGTACACTTGCCACTCAGAGCTCTCCCTCGTTGGTGCCTGATCCGGGCACACTGAGGGACGCCCTGTCATCAAAGGATACCGACGCCTGGCATACTAGTTACGAGAATGAGCTTCATGACATCCGAGAGCACAAATTTTACGAGCTAGTTGATCTTCCACTTGAGAGGAAGGCGGTTCAGGTCAAGTGGGTCTTTCGTAAGAAGGCAAAGCCGGATGGCTCACTAGAATGGCACAAGGCTCTCTTGGTCATCAAGGGGTACTCTTAGATCGAGGGCGTTCATTACAATGACACATTTGCCCCTGTTAGCCGCATGACCTCAGCTCACGCTCTGTTTGGTGTGGTGGCTCAGCATGACTGGGAACTACACCAGATGAATGCGAACAATGCGTTCCTCCATGGGTCTTTCGATGAGGAGATTTATGTGGCCCAGTCACCAGGCTTTGAGGATGGTGACAAGGTATGGCACTTCCACAAGTCCTTGTACAAACTCAAGCAGTCTTCTCAGTGCTGAAGCTAGGCGATTAGAGGCACTCTGACTCGTGCAAGATATGTACAGAGCAAGGCAGATCCCTCTCTCTTCATCCGATAGGCGCCTGAGCGGTTCACCACCATCCTGGTCTATGTGGACGACCTCCTGATCACGTCTCCCTCCATGGAGGCCGCAAAGGAGGCCAAGGCGGTCCTCCAGTCTGCCTATAGGATGAAGGACCTTGGTCAAGCTGCGGTGTTTCTTGGCATGGAGATCGTACGAGACCGCAGACGTCGAACGTTTTTGTTGCATCAGGTCCGATACGCATGCATTGTGGGGGAGCGCTTCAGTGACCTCCTTGGCGCAAGGCCCACGGCCTCCACACCTCTCACACTAGATGGACAGGGCGCCCTAAAGGTGGACAATCCCACACAGCTGGGGGAGACAGTGGATATGACCTTGTACCTCCTCCTCATTGGATCTCTAATGTACATGGCCACTACCACATGCCCCGAAATCACTTTTGCCTTCAACCAATTTTTGCAGGCTCCACGTGCTAGTGCCCTCTAGGCGGCTGTGCAAGCGGTGCGGTATGTGGTTTCCACGCCGTCCCTCAGACACTGTTTTTACCAGCAGTGCTCGATGGTTCTTGACGGGTACATCGACAGCGACTGGGCTTGGAGCCCAGACGGACGCAGCCGCACCGGTTACGTGTCCCTGCTCGGTGGTACCGCTGTGTCCTGGCGCAGTGGGAAGCACGGCTACATTGCACGTAGCTCGTCGGAGGCAAAGTATGTTGCTCTTGGTGCAGGAGCTGCTGAGGCAATGTGGCTGCAACGCCTGTTCCATGAGCTGGGTCAGTCAGTGCCCGTCATTGTGCTTCGCTGTGACAACCAAAGTGCTCTTGCCATTGCGGAGAACTCTGGTGTCTTTCATGCTCGCACTAAGCACATTGCTGTTGAGCATCACTTTGTGCATGATCTGGTGGACTGACACGTGATCTCCGTCATATTGGTCGGCACTAACATGTGGCGTGCTGACTTCTTGACGAAGGTACAGGCGCGCGGGAAGTTTCTGGTGGCCATTTGTTCCGTTGGGCCTCGCCCCTTGCCTGATAGTGCTTGAGTGCAGGGTATCTTTGTGCGTGTTTCATGACTGTTTCATCACTTGTCCTTGCATTCGTTTCAGTGCTGCACATGTATGGACATGCGTACCATCGGGTCATGGGCAAGTGTTGTCATTTGTGACGTTCCTGTGAACCTGTATAGTTTACCGTGACCACTCAGTCGTATCCATGCTCGTACAGATCCCTGATGCGGGCCCGGGTGGCACGGGGGCATTGTCTGGTGGTTGACTACCTACTCGAAGCTGATCGACGGTCGCCCCAGAGTCCTGGATGGTGTCTGGGACCTTCTGCAGGTTTTCTAGAGCTTGTAGGATTTTATCGCTGGACTGGCCGTTGGCCCGATTTGTATGTGTTTGAATTGTGTGTCCACCGTTTGTTGCCGGATGCAAGCATGCATGACCAGTCGTAGCGTGCGGCTTGAGGTTCTGCACGTGTAGGTTCAGACGGCGTAACGTTTCAACTTGTCTACGCTGAGTCAAGACCAAAAGAGTGGTTTGGGGCCGGTTTTAGGACTGATCTTGCACTACCGCGTGCGACACCCGCTGTACGCCGTGGCAGCTACTTATGCCATGGACCTATCATTTGTCATCCCTCTCTGCAAATGCTATTGAAACATTCTGACACTTTGCCATGTGTCGCCTAGGCAGACCCTTGCCGTTGTGTGCACGACTTGTGACTGTCGTCAACATCTGACCAGGCACTAACGCCTAGTCAGCGGCAATATCGCTAGGAAGCTTCCAAGCATTTTCTCAGCGAGATGCGGCGCAGTCTATTGCGAGTTTTGGATTTTGCACTTGCGACCTTTGAAAACTGCGACAAGATTAATTCTGACATCGGCGAGGCTCGTGTCAGCATCACCCACTTTGGCCTCGTAGTCAGCGAAGTCCGACTTCAAGAGTGAATTCTTACTTGGATACAGTTGTCATTATATTCCGTTTTCACTTGCACAATGAAATACATGGGCACCACTGTCATCTCGTTATTGACTCAGAACACCGCTGGCTTCCCGTTTTTTAGTATGGACTTCGCGGTCTTTTCATTTTTTACTATGGACACCACTGATCTATCGAGCGAAAGGATGGGCACCGCTATATCTTGAATGCAATTTGTAATTACAGGGAAGTATACTTCGATGACAAGTGTCGAAATGATTGAATATATACATACAAGTGTCGAGTTACGAATGAGACATAGTCAAGGTTGTTGGGTTGATTGCCAAGCAACGCGTACGGAGTCGTGTTGTGAGTGATTGGATTCAAGAAGGTCTGACGAGAAGTCGGGGGTCTTCAAGAATCGACCATGAAGATGCAAGATGTATCTTTACAAATCCAGATTCATCTTGGTACGTCAAGAATTTGACCGAAAGGTCATAGGTTCGCGAGAGGGGTCGAAGTTGTCTGAAGGTTCGAGAACATCGAATCAGGGTGGAGTAGTTGGCCAGTTTACCCTCGGCTTTTGGAGTGAATACTGCAGGTCTCGCGACGCGATGTGCTCTTTGTGTAGTAACAGAAATTCCTTCTCCAAAATATTAGGGACTTGTATACATCTGGCACGTAACACTTCCCCCCATTTTAGTCGCAACGTCCCGGTGCGCGTACAGATGTGGCCCGGAGAAGGCGGTAACAACTGTCGATGAGGTGATCGACGTCACGGAGGTTTTCGTAGGGTTCCCAGCTGTTATGCAAGGCGTCGTAACCCTGCCACATGACAAGATATTCTTCCTTCTTGCCTCGTCGTCGATGTCCGAGGATGTCCTCGATGACTTAGTACTTGTCTTCGTCCACTTGAACGGGAGGCAGAGGAGGGAGATCTCTCCCAGGCAAGTACTCTCTGAGATCTCGGTAGTGCTTGAGTCAGCTCACATGGAACACCGGATGATCTTGAATAGTGTCGGGGAGTATAAGTCACACAACCACAGAGATTTGCATGCACTTGATCTCAAATGGTCCTAACCATCGGGGTTTGGGCTTTGAACAGTCGACTACGCGGAGTTTGATGTTTGCCGAGATGAGAAGGATGTTGTCGCCATCGGTAAAGATGTCAACGCTGCGATGTCGGTCAGCTACACGCTTAATTACTATTTGCGTCTTCACAAGGGTTTGTCGTGTTTCCTCCCAGATAGTAGTGTAGTCTTGGTGTTGAACGTCGATCCGGGAATGTTGTTGCGACTTTGTGATCCGGATGGTGTGGCGAGAAGTTTGCCATACACCACTTCAAACGGAGATTTTCTTGTTGCAGTGGAGACTGCCGAGTTACATGCAATTTTGACGATTGGGAGTTTTTGTGCCCAATCCGTCCCATGAGGTCCGCGGAGTGTTTGGAGAAAATGTTTGAGCGCCTGATTTGTCCGCTTGGTTTGACCGTCGGTTTGAGGATGAAACGGCGTTGAAAGTTTCAAGGGTAAGAGGAAGCTTAATGGACACCCACTGCAGCCGAAGTGTCCCTGGATGGACACTTAGCCAATGAGGCAAGGTTTATTGGGGCCCATGGGTGCTTCGGGATGGTGGCTAGAGCTGCATTGGCAGGAAATGGCACTTCGGGCAGCGTGACCCCCGTTGGCGGTGCTTCCAGTGGCAGTCATGTGTGGAGCACTCAAACGGCTACAACCTAGTTGTTTCGCAATGGATTGAGGAATTATTTGGTGCATTGGAAAGCTCATCATGCATAATGTATGGTGCATGTGTTATTTGCATGTTTACACCTCAGGAGAGGGCCTAGGGGCTCATACAATCTGGTACATAAGGAAAGCATAGGAGTTGTTCTAGGTATGCCAATCTTACCGAAAAGCATTGAACATTTCCTTACATTGATCTATCAAGTCTAAGGATTCATTTCTTATCCAATACTCATTGTACTCAAGGCATTGCCGTGCACAGGTGGATTTGATCTTACAATTCTTCTGTAGTGTATCTTGGTGTAAACGTCATTGAGAGAGTCGCACAGTAGAAACCTCGGTCACTAGTAGTGGTCTTGTTGCTAGGAGAGGGTCATGCGGCATCTCAAGGGTTGGCCGGACACACCAAGGGGTCAAGGGTTGGGAGAATCTTCACTTGGGAGATACTCCCAAGTGAAAAAAACAGCGGTTGACGTATCTGGTGCACGAGTCTACACATTTCTCACTATTCATGTTCATTAGTAATTGGCATCCAGTGGTACCCTTGTCATTGTCGAAGATTGGGACTAGAGAGGGAAATGTTCCTTCTGCTCAAGCATTTGCTGAACGTATAGAATCCATAAAAGAAGAGGTGAAGGTTCACACTCAAGCAACTTGGCAATGATGAAAGACTTATGTCAAAAATACCCACCGTGAGGTCTACTTTGCCATCGGTGACATGGTGCTCCTTATCAAGAAGAACCCTTGGCTGAACTTGATCGTAGCAAAAAACCTTTTATCAAAGTAGATTGAGCTGTTCTCTATCGTTACACGCATGGGACAAGTGGCATATCAATCGCTCCTTCCACAGGGTGCAGTTATACATGAACATTTTCATGTGATTTTGAAGGCTACATACATAGTAGAAGGAATTGTTTAACATCCACTAGTTTTTTTATTACTAACGGCCAATGTGAGGTCCTTTGCCTACTCAAGCACCAAGAATGTACACTTCAGTTGTAGGCCAATAGAGAATACCTTGTTCATTTGGCGGTTGTGGACCTGAACATGACTCATAGGAGCCTGAATCTTAACTTCCCACTAGGATGGTCGGCGGATGCTGGAGGAAGCTAGCAGCTTGTACGCGTCGGAGCACTGTAAAGGGTACTACTTGAACAAGGAAATAGCGAACAATGTTTTTGCAGGGCGACAGTCATGGACATATAACCATAATAATTTTGGGACTCTGAACACGTTTGTCGTGTGCATGCTTGAGCTTGAAGACGAAAAGTCGCTAGCTATTCTCACATACAAGCCACAACTAAGGTGGAAATGTGTTCATGTTTCTTAAGTCATTAGAACAATTATTTTTTTTTCACAATGTTGACATCTCACTATCTAGCACTCTTACTTGTTGTGCATGATCCGGGACTGTTCATAACAAGTGGGGAGTAATATACAGGGAGGGCAAGTTTGACCCTCCCTCCTTGGAATGCAAGGGGTGGTCAATAACCACCCCTCGCCACGGTGAGGGCTGGCTGGCGGCAAGCCCCTGGCTGGGTGACTGCCATCTGAAAACCGGTGGGCTCAACGCTCGGCGGCCAGTCTTGTGACCGGCTGACCATCAGCTGGCCACCTGCTGGCTGCCGATCAAGCTGGCCACTGGATTGGAGGCAAGGAGGCCTCGAGACCTGGAAGTTCTACACCGGTGGCCCTCTTCCTCGCCCCACCCTCCTCACCTTGTAGAGTGAATGAGATGAGGGGAGATAGCAAGCAAGAGAGTGCACAAGAGAGAAAATTTGCTTGCACAAAATTGTCTAGTGTGTCTCACACACAACGATTTTGCTCTTGCATGTCAGGAACAAAACTGAAGTTCATTTAGAGAAAACTTGAGTTTTGAATTTTGTACACTGAAAACTAGTACCAACCAAAGAGTTTAATTTACTGTCCCCTCGTTTGAAACCCAGAATGAGGGGGTGAGTTTGAAACAAAAATGGGGCTCAGGAGAATGAAATTATTCAAGTCTTTGTGCATGGGTCATTGATGATTATTGCCCCCTGAGTAGCCTGGAGGGGAGAATCCCTCCTGTGAGCTATGGATGTTATGCTACAACTTTCAGCAACCAATTTCATGTGGGAGCTGGAGTCACAGTTGTCCCACCTTTGTAAAACATTCATTCCTACATCCTGATGGGTCGTATTACTAAGTAAGTTCTTGGAAGATTCCTAGCTTT